>RBNI01001447.1:0-22403 GCA_003990745.1 Jimgerdemannia flammicorona | reverse complement strand
TGATATGGTTCTACTCAAAGCCGACAACATCAAGGTTCAATCTCAAGTCAACCGCCAGTCAGCCAAATTCCAGCCCAAGTACCTTGGACCCTTCGAAATCACCGAGCAAGTCTCTACCTGGTCTTACTGTCTCAACTTGCCAACAACCATACGTATACACCCAGTATTCCATGTGTCACAACTCAAGGCCTGGAACCAGTCACCCCCATATCCTGGCTGAATTCCAACACCATCAGTACCAGTCATAGTTGAAGACCACATTGAGTATGAAGTCGAGAAAATCTTAGACAAGTGAGTCCGATACCATCGCACAGAATACCTAGTCAAGTGGATGGGTTACCCTGAATATGATGCCACTTGGGAACCTGCCGCCAACCTCAAGAACTCTCAAGACCTCATCCAAGAGTTCGAGTAAAAAGGAACTCATTGACTGCCCGTGAGGTTCTCCCCTTGGATAGTAGATGACCTACTGTGCTGATCAGGCACATTACGCATCGGGGCTCTCTAAGGGATACAGCATCAGAAATAAGAGATACAGGAGAATCCTATAAATCCTGCAACCAATGAGGTTTGAACCAGTTCTCATCCGATCAAGATGATACTTTGGCCCTCGCCTTATACAAGGACAGCCAATCCTTGCCAATGAGTCAATATATTTAATTTGAGGATTCTTTTAGCCTTATTGTTTATTATGTGTAACTTTGAGAATTCAACGAGGATGTTGATTCTTAAGGAGGGGGAGATGTAACATTTTAGCGTAGTTTATTTCTTTTCTCTGTCTTTCTTGAATATTCTATAACCTCCCGGCACTTTCCGTGTACTTAGAAATCCCCTTCTTGGCGCCGAGCATTAACTAGTACTTATTTAGTTAGTCACTGAATGTCCTGGAAACTTGTAGAACTTTATTCGTCATCATTTGTCATCTTTGCCGAGAACTTTCCTCTTGGCATTTTCCTTTGATTTCTCAGATCCTTCCGGATCCTTCTTTCAGATCTTGTATAAATATCTCCTTTGTTCTCATGAATAAAGCTTCAGAATATTTTCTCTCAGAAATCCTTCAAGAACACTTGAACCCTTAGTATCTCTTCAAGCTACTTAGGGTTACCAGAACTAGTCGCTTCCTCATTTAGAAACTAGAACCGTTACACAGAAGATATTACTGCTACAATTACTTTAAGTAAGCACTTCCTCAAACTGAAGACTTCTTGGTACACATTGTGTACTAAGTCCCTAAGTAATAGTCTTACTTCTCTAATTATCTAAAGTATAAGAGAGGGGTAGAAGTGAGAGTTATTACAACTTGGTAGCAGCAAATTACTAGCCAAGAAGGCACTAAGAATATACTCCTGAGAAGTTGGAACAAGACTAACCTTGGACAGGAGTAACCCTCAGAATCAACTATGGATCCTCAAACCAGAGCCAGAGAAGCCCTTGCCATTAGGACCAGATGATACCAGGAAACCACAGACCCAGGGATCCACTAGCTTGTAATTGACCAGGCTTATAAGGATCTATACCAGGCCTTTAGGACTTATTACCCAGGACTTAGGAATATAGTTAGCCACCATAGGTTCTATGAACTTCTCTGAGGACACATTGGAACCACTGGGACCCCAGAATCTACTGCTGTAGCCACTCAGGATTTTTTAGATTATATCACACTCTCTGCTATAAGAGAAGCAGCTGCTAAGTAGATTGCCTCTGACAGATATCATCATACCCCTACCAAGACCTCCCTCTACTATAGACTAGTTGTATACTATGCCTCTGTCATAACCAGGTATGAGAATGAGCAAGCAGGCCACCCATCCCCTACTACTGAACAAGGAGTAGGCCCATCTACCCAGCCAGAGACTGATATCCTCTTTAAAGGACCTAGTCAGTATGAGGACACACTATCTCATCAGAGAAGGGAGTCAGATGAAGACTCTACAGGTTACCAGTCTGACAATAGCCAACTAGAAACAGCAGACCTAGGAATTTACCAAGGAACCACAGGTCAAGAAGATCAGACTCCAGAACCAACCCAGCCACCTATATAGAGATTTGGTTTACCCTCTCTCACAGGACTCTTTGATCTGATATCTGGGAATCAAGTAACCCTAAGTCATACAGCACCACAACCCCATCAGGCAGAACAATTTTCAGGAGAATCTACCCCAACAGACCTATCACCAATAGTCAATACAATAGTAGATATCAATATTGCAGCACTGACTACCCAACTAGCTGTACTAGCAGGGATAGTAGGACAGATTTCCAAACAGAACAAGCCAACCAAGACCTTGCAAATCCTAATATTCAGTGGAAAAAACAGTAATATTGAAAACTTCATCAATATAGTTGATATAGGCTATCAAGAAAACCAATGGAATGACAACTGAGTGTCTATAGGAATACTCACTGACAACCAGAACAACACCCTTCAACAGCTGTTTGCCACCTCAGCAGCACAAGTGGAAACAGTAGCCACATTCTTCACTGGAACAGCAGCCAAATTCTGGCGAACCTTGGAACAATACTCAGTAACCTGGGAAGACCACCCTCAAGTCAATAGATAAGTACCTGCCAACAATAGACTAGGTTGAGATGACTATGAAGCAGGCTCAGGACTCAAGGCCTTGCTACTGACCAAATTCTGAAATGCAGCCTATATATAAGAAACTTGGAACAAACTGTTCCAGATAAAGTTTCACAAGAATGGTGAGGAAGATCTAGAGACCTTTGCCATCAGAATAGATGCCTATCTCAAAACTGTTGAACTTATCTACCAAGAGAACAATTTGGCCATCAATGGTACTAGAGCCAACTATCTTTTTGCAGCTCTACCAGACTAGCTCACCCAGAAGATCAAGAAATAAGATCTTCTCTAAGAATGTCTCCACTACTTATAGTGTTTTGCCTAAATACAAAGAAGAGCCTGTGAAATCCTTGCTGTATAAGCCCCATGAAATCAAGAACACAAGAAGGATAACCATGATAGAAGGAACTCCATCCAGAGAAATGATCAAAGATATGATCAAAGGAATGATCAAAGAAACCAGTGAAACCCCAGAGGACCCAGATCTCTCACTAAGGATAAAAAGAAGTAACTCTGTGAAAAGGAATTGTACTTCATCTACAAGAAGACAGGATATATCTTATTCAAATGTCTTAAGAAAAGAAACAGATCAGGTTAACTCAGTAACCAGAACATTACTGTTATTGGATAAGGTCCAGGAAAGAAGAACTCTGAGAATGTTATCAAAGTATAGAAGATATGGTACAAGGCTATCATCCCCACTAAGGCCCATCTAACTGATGCTGGATATGACCTCTATAGTAGCCAAGACCTCACCATTCCACCATATTGAAATATATAGGTTACAACTCGATATATGGTGGTGCAGCCTTCCTTGACTATGTCATCATGTAAATGTCACTAATTGCGATGCATAAAAGCGTGTAAGAATTAGCAATAAACAGTTTGCTTCTCTCTCCAAACTTCCACATTCCACAACAGGTTATGAGCCCCGGTTAGCAGCTACACACCCCTCTTACACATACGCTACACATACACTATACAATGGCTACTAGTTCAAGCAGTACTAGCAGTACGCCGCTAAGTCCTGATAATACAAACACAGCCGGAACGGGTTTTGCTTCCATGATGATGAACATTCTGGCAGTGGCGCCAACGTCAACAGTAAAGAGGATGATTTCTGTCTTTGACGGTAAGGACTACGCCATATGGGCGTATCATATGAAGAATCTCCTTGAAGAATGCGGTTTGGAGGACTACTGGAAGCCACAGGCACAAGTAACGACATACGATGCCGCGAAAGATTGCAAAGCGCTAAGGGAGATTACATTCACCCTTTCAAACGTACAAATGAAGCTGGTAATCAACGCTATGACAGCGAATGAAGCCTGGGAGATTTTACGCAATCACCATCAACATGCATCTGCATCAAACAGATTCCACTTAAAGGTGCAACTATTCAATCTTCAAATTAAGTCCAAGGAGAGCATCCGGGACTATGCCAATCAAGTCGACGAGCTGGCGAATCAAGTGAATTCCCTTACATCTACGCTGGCGGACACCATCAAAGATGAAGACAAAGTCCTGGCTCTTATACGAGACCTTCCCGAAGCGTACAACGTGGTTGTTGCTGCTATGAGGGAATCCGGCAGATTATCGGATTATAAGCACGTCATCACAAGCCTTTTAAACGAGGAAACGAGGCTAGGCAGCAACAACGCCAATGAGGAATACGACGAGAAAGCATTCTATGGTTGAGCACGTGGATGAGGCAAAGGCAAGCCGAACAAAGGTCGAGGCCAGCAATGCGAGAAATTCGATGGTAAATGCTTTTACTGTAATAAGCGTGGACATCGTGAGCAGGACTGCAACCGCAAGAAGAAGGAAAAGGGTGACCAACAGCAAGGACAACGGCAGGCAAACATGGTGGATGCCAACAACAAGAACAGCAGTGGCAGAGATCTATTCTTTGCAGAAGCGGCAACCTATCCATATACAGAAACCATTGAAATAGGAGGAAATTCGGAACCAACTGCCAGTTGCAGATGCAATTCCACCAGTTCGACATCTACAAATCCTGGTCAACAAAATACTTTTCAGACAGCGAAAAATGGTGACGTCAATGTTGGTGCCAGTGCAAATGTAAGCTATACGCCGAACAGCGCTTATACATGTAGCGAAGAGGTCTGGCTCATGGATTCGGGCACAACACAGCATATGATGGCTCACTGGAAGTGGTTCTCTACGTACGAGAAGTTTGAGCATCCCATACCTATTAAGCTAGGTGACAATAACATCATTTACACTCAAGAGAAAGGCAACGTAGGCATACATCTACATGGAAACATTGATGAACCTTCAGGCACCTTTGTGGATATACTATACGTTCCAGATATAGGCAAGAACCTCTTCTCAATAGGCCGGATGATGGCTTGCAGGGACAGAGGAGTAAATATATGCCCGAACGGTGTAACGGTAATCAATCTGAAGAACAATAATAAGTTAATGTATGCATCGAAAAAGGGGAATCTATACGCAATCAATGGCATGCCGAGTGGCGCTACATCCGCATATTCTGCAACTATGATAGGAGAGGATTTCTGGCGTATAATGCATGAACGCTTAGGATATATTGGTAAAATGAGTCTCGAACGGATGGTAAGGAGCAAGTCCGTGTACAGTTTACTGGACTATATGCCACCAGATTTCTTTTGCGATGGATGTGCGGCAAACAAGGCTTCCCAGCAACCTTTTCAGGAATGAATGAAGCAAGTGGCCGGCATTCTCGATTTGATTCATATGGATATTTGTGGTCCCATGCGAACAGCATCACACTCCGGAAAGAAGTATTTTATTATATTCATTGATGATTATACACGCAAAGTCCACGTATATCTCATTGCGGGGAAAAACGAGGCATTCGACAAATTCCGGGAATTCAAGGCAGCCATAGAGAATGAGACGGGACGTAGAATACGAACCCTACACTCAGATAACAGCAAAGAATACGTCAACAAAGGTTTCAGACACTTCTTGAAGAAGAACGGTATACAGCACTCTATGACAGCCCCTTATATACCTCAGCAAAATGGCGTGGTGGAACGATTCAATCGAATGGTAGTGGAAATGGCTAGAACAATGATGAATACGGCCAGCTTACCGAAGTCCTTTTGGGCGGAAGTGGTGAATATGGCGGCATATATTCGAAATCGTTGTTTCTCTCGAGCTCTAAGTAAGGATCCTGGCAAGCAATCCAGGAATGACAGCAATCTTACCCCTGAGGAATTATGGAATGGATCCAAGCCTGACATTTCACACTTATGCATATTCGGAAGCGAGGCATACATTCTGGACAAAGGTGACAACCGAGGCAAGTTCGAACCTAAGGCAGATAAGCATATATTCCTTGGATACGATGGAGTAGGATACAGACTTTGGAACCCGCAGAAATGACGTATGATCATTTCACGTGACGTACAGTTCAAAGAGACTAAGTAGGAAATCTACATGGAAATTCCTATCTCAAATCTGATGGTGAATTCGACGGTACAGCCAGCAACATCTACGCCAACTGCAAAGGCTAGCGGAACAACATCTACACCCGGAACGTCACCGAAGACTACGCCAAAGATATCCTTGGAACCTACGCTAATGAAAACACAACCCATTCAAATGGAAATGAAGTTGCAAGAACCAAGGATAACGGAAATTACGGATGAGGATGATGAAGAGGATACCTTTCCGAAGGGTAAGAAGAAGCGCAAATCTGGGATGGATAACGAAATCCAAGCGGATCTGGGAAATTACTGGAACCCACCCAAGTTATCTCATTGCAAACAATATCATGTGAACTACACCTATGAATGCGCTTACATAGCAACAACCGGTGAGCCAGCACACTACGACGAAGCCATTCACTCAAATGATAAGAAGGAGTGGGGAAAGGCTATGGACGAGGAGTACAGTTCACTCATCGAAAACAACACTTGGGATCTAGTAAGCCTTCCAGCAGAGCAACAAGCTATAGGATCGAAGTGGGTCTACAAGATCAAGCATAAGGCTAATGGCAACATAGAACGGTATAAGGCTCGATTTGTAGCAAAGGGATACTCGCAAGGCTACGGCATAGACTACGACGAGACATTTTCCCCAGTATTTAAGTTGACTTTGCTTAGAATACTTCTTGCAATCGGAGCCAAGTATGACTATGAAATACACCAAATGGACGTAAAGACAGCATTCTTGAATGGTGACATAGACACGGAGTTATATGTACGACAACCACAAGGATACGAACTATACGACAACGACAGAAATGAGCTCATATGTAAATTACACAAAGGGCTCTACGGAATCAAGTAAGCGGCAAGGTTGTGGAATTGAAAGATCGATGGATATCTCCTAGACAACGGATTCAAGCGTTGTGAAGCCGATCCATGCATATACACCTAACATACATCCTCAGGAATGGTATACCTGGGAATTTGGGTTGACAATATTATTTTAGTCGGAATGGCAAGTGAAATCAACGACGTAAAGGCTACACTATGCCAGGAATTCAAAATGACAGACTTAGGCGAAGTGTCTTATCTCCTTGGAATATCGATTACACATAACAGATGCGAGCGCGCTATACACCTAACGCAAGCCACATATATTCAAAATATCCTCAAACGATTCGGGATGAGTGAATGCAAACCAGTCAGGACACTTATGGAAACATTCGTAAAACTAAAGAAGTCTGACACTATGCCCGAGGGAAACGACATCCCCTATCGACAAGCCATGGGATCCCTCATGTATCTTATGCAAGAGACGAGACCTGATATCTCTTTTGCAGTAAACAAAGTGGCACAGTATTCTTCATGCTACGACAATAGCCATTGGATGGCAATCAAGCGAATTTTCAGATACATCAAAGGAACTGTGGACTATACGCTCAGTTTGGGTGGTGATAATGGGCAAAGCGGGAGTACTATACGCCTATTCAGTTCTTGTGACGCCGATTGGGCTGGCGACTTAGATGACAGAAGGTCTACGACTGGATACATCTTTAAAGTAAACAACGGAGCCATTTCGTGGCAAATGTGTAAGCAACCTTCAGTAGCAACATCCTCTATGCAAGCGGAATATCAAGCGTTGTCAACGGCAACAAAGGAGGCTATCTGGCTTCGAGAACTGTTAAAGGAGCTGGGATACGAGCAACGGCACTCTACGCTACTCCAGCAAGATAACCAATCAACGATTGCTTTGGCGAAGAACTCTATACATCACGCCAGAACGAAACACATTGACATACAGCATCATTTCATATGTGAATGCATGGAAAACGGCACTATACATCTTAAATACACCCTAACAGAATATATGACGGCGGATTCATTGACTAAAGCCCTTCCAAAGGCAAAGTTTGACTTATGCGTGTAAGGAATGGGTATTACAGGACTCTACGCTGGTAATTAAGGACAATTCGGAATGAGATAGGATAATAGAATGACAGCAAGCTTCTTAACATTGATCACTACATTGCAGATTTCTACCAACATTGCTCATCTACGAATGTTCACATCTCTACTTTTCAACCTATTTTTCGAGCTTTAAGCAGGCAATTCGAATGTTTTTCGGTTTCTAGATAGCGGTCTGAACATTACAGCAAGATTTGCAGTGGTTATAGCTTAGTATTGCAGTTTGGGTATTTGCATATCTCGTTGAGCGGGAGTATTGAAATATGTAGGTTACAACTCGATATATGGTGGCGCAGCCTTCCTTGACTACGTCATCATATAAACGTCACTAATTGCGATATGTAAAAGTGCGTAAGAATTAGCAATAAACAGTTTGCTTCTCTCTCCAAACTTCCACATTCCACAACACACCAAGTATCAATGCTATAGTGCGAACAGAAATTGCAATACAAGTCTCCAAAGATATATACATCTGCCTTGCTGAGTGAAGCAGTCTAGCTAAAGAGTTCAACATTGGGCTAGGAGGAGGAGTAGTTGACTAAGGATTTACTGGCAAAATCTAGAAATTTTAGAGACACATCATTTGAAGTCAAAATAGGCCAAAGAATTGCCCAAGCAATCATTGAAGAAATCTATCAAGATCTTACTATTGAAGAAGTCCCTTTTTTTTTTTTTTTTTTTTTTTTTTTTTTTTTATAGTTACTTGGACTCCATCTTTATTACCAGTCTATGAATAAGTATACAATATCACCACCTACTATCCAATCCCCATAGGGGAGCCCCTCCCTACCCCTTCATAAATAAAGATCACCCTCTCACCAATAACTCCAATTCTCCCACTGCTCTGTCCACAGATTTTCTCCACCAAGTAGCACCTCTGACCCCCCTGCAGCCCCCAACCAAGCCACCAGCCTGTCAAGGTGTCTTCCATAAGTCTCTGCCACTGTGACAACTGACTCCCCAAGCTCTGTTGCCTCTCATCCTCAAAAACAAATAGCCAGTAACCAGCTATCCCAACCCAAATAGCCAATGCCCAACCTAAGATAATCTACTCCTTACCTACCCCTCCTACCAATCGATCCCTCAAGTCCTCCCACCTCTCCCATACTTCATCTCTCCTATGCCTTACCTCCAAGTGGTCCCTGATGACCTGCCAAAAGTCTCCCAACACCTTGCACTTGTCTAGCCAATGTTCTGGCATCTGTACAAAGCCCCCTTTCTGCCCTACATTGTGGCACTCCTCACAGCTGAAGCAACCCCCTATGATAAGGTGCCTTGAGCAGAAGTTGAGTATTACATTCCTCCTCAGCATATGCCACTAGACCACCCAGTACTTTGGTGGCATCTATTTTCATACTGCAGCACTCCAGATCCAAACACTATGCCAGTCCCACTCTTCTCCAATTCCAACTCCTTGCCAATCGCTAGGCCACAGATCCTGGCCTGGTCTCCTTTGGCATTCTATTCCATCACCAATGTCGAACTCAAGTAAAGGTATGCTACCCAGCAGAATGTCATCCCATCTCCACATCGCCAGGTCCCAAGCTTCCTCCCCCTCATTCCCCTGCCAGCGAATGCCAATGCGGTGTGCCCTCTCTACTATCCCCCACCAGAAATCTCTATATCGCAATTGTGCAGTGTTCTGAAGTCCAACCAATGTAAGAAGATCACCAGTTGAGCCTCTCAGTGATGACTGCCTCTCACAGACCTTCTGCAGCAGGGGAACCCAACCCCCTCCTCGCAACTCCACTGCCCTCTTAAGCCACCATGCCCTCAAGCAGTGTAGTCATTTGAAAAAGTCCACCAGCCCAAGACCACCTCTTGCCACTGGTAGGGACAAGGTCTCCCAACCAATCTGGCTCCATCTGCCAGCCCAAATCCATCCCTTGGCCACCTTTACCAATCTCTTCACCACCCAGACTGGGAAGTCCAGATGATAAGCCAAATACCACAGCTTCGGCAGTCAATATATATTCAAAATCAAGACCTGTCCCACTAGAGAAAAGTGTCTTCTCCCCCAACCCCACAGGTCCTCCTCCCAAATTCCAATTCACTGCTCCCACCAAAGTCTGGGCAGAACTGATCCATAGACTGACAAATAGATGCCCAAGTACCACACTGCCTCACTGGTGGGGACAATTGTTCCAATAACTTCTCCTCTCACCAGGCCATTGCCTAGCACCATTGTTTCACACTTGTGCCAATTCAGCTTCGCCCCAGAGTTCTCCTCATACCACTCCACTGTCTTCTTGAGCTCCTCAATTTCAGCAATCAATCCCAAACTAACCACCATGTCATCTGCAAAGGCCCCAACTTTCCACCCAATGCCATAGATAGAGAGCCCCACTATCCTCTGCCTAATTCTGTCCATTAGGGGTTCTAGAGAAAGAGCATACAAGATGGGGGACAGTGGGTCCCCTGGGGTACCCCCCTGCCAGAGGGAATACTACTCCTCTATGCCCATTACACATGAGTGCAGCCCTACTCCCTTCCAGTAGGCTGATCATTGCCAACCAAAATGGAATCAGAACCTCCATTCTATCCAATACTTTCACCAGACAGACTCATCATACCCAGTCATAAGCCTTCTCCTGGTCCAAGAAGACTAGACACCCATCTAGTCCACAGGCTCTAGCCCCTTCAATAACTCCATGTACCCAGGCTGTACCATCTCTAATGAGCCGACCACCCACAAATCCCCTCTGCTCAACCTCTATAACTTGCTGGGCTACCTTCTGTAGCCTTGTGACCACCACCTTAGTCACCAACTTTCTGTCCATATCTAGCAACATTATTGGCTGCCAGTTCTTCCAATCCTCTCACCTTCCTTTGTTCTTATAAAGCAGCATCACCAGCCCAAGGTCCTGCTCCCCCACCCATCTCCCTGTCTGCAATATAGAGTCACACAATGCTGTCAACTCTTCTATCACACCTGGGACTCCAACCATTTGCTTCCAGAAGTCCCAGGGTAGGCCATCCTCTCCAGGATGCTGTACCTGAGGCTGTCACAGCAAGAACCTGGTGGATCTCATCCTTCTTTACAGGCATCACCAGGTCACCTAGTCCCACAACTTGTAGTGGGTGCCAATCCTCCAATGTTCAGTCAATGGCAGTAGCATCTGCCCCACCCTCCTCCTCACTCCACAATCCACTCCATCGCTCCTTCAGTGATCCAAGAATATCTTGTACACCATACACTAGTACACCATCTGAGTCAAGTACCCCTTTCCACCATTACTGTACCCTTCTCACCCTAAGGGTCCTCATGAGAAACTTGGAAGGCCTCTCCTCTTCCTCCAGCCCCTGCCAATGAAGCCATGCCATCAAACTTTGCACCCTTGCCTCTTTCTCTTCCCGCAGTACCTGTTGTAGTTCTCCAACCTCCATCTTCACCCTCATTACTCTCCAATCTTCTTCTCTCTACCATCACCAGTCTTGCCTACTCCTTCAGAAGCCTAGCCAATCTAGTAGAAGCCCAATGTACTCTCTACCATCGCTACTTCCCTGCCACCTTGCCAGCCTCACTCCAGTACATCCTGGCCATCTCTTTCATCCTCATCCACTGAACCCCAATTGAGGCACCTTCCTGCTGCCAGTTCTCCACCCTCAGCTGAATATCCTTAGCCCACTCCTCCCACCGGGACTCATCATCTGACAAGGAGGAATTTAGGTACCAATGTCCAGGCCCATCCCCACTTCCCCCAAAGTACCCCTGTCCCAAAAGGCCTCAGTGATCCGACCATGGATACCATTCCACCTCCAGTAACTTCCAAACATCTCAGCCCCAACAGTTGGCTGTCAGAATCCAGTCAATCCTTGTCCCCAGGCCTCCAGCCCAATGCGTATATACCCTCCTATCTCCCCAGTACTCCCTACTAGCATCTACCAGTGCTCCTAGTCTTTTGACTTCCTCCCACATTGCCAGCCTCCCACTCCTGCTCTCAGTGCCCTGGCCTCCATCAGTTCTATCCAACTGTATATCCCGAACCATATTGAAATCTCCCCCAAGTATATCCACTCCAGCCTCTGCCAGGATCCTACTCTCCTGGAGACCCTTCACCCAATCTATATGCTCCCCCCTTATGACAGAGCAGTAACAGGAGCCAACTGTAACTGGCTCCCAGCCCACATGAATTCATTTGCCCCAGACCAGCCTCTCCCCTCAGCTCCTCACATCTCTTATCTCCCCTCTGCCTTTCCAAACCAGAATCCTGACCTTGCTATTCCAAATCATCATACCACTCCATTCCTTTGTCCATTCCATCCTATCATAGTCATCCTCACACCTAACATCCTGCAAGAGGAAGAGATTGGCCTCCAATCCCTTAAGCCAAATAAAAATGTTCCTATGTCTAACAGTGCCCCATAACCCATTCACATTCAAAGAAAAAATATTAGTTGTACTGTTCATAATAAAATACGATTTGTTATCAGTTGATCTCTACTGATCCATACTCATCTTCTCCTGTGCTGTATCTAGATTATGTTCTGCCATCACCTCCTCTTCAGCCCTCTGAGCCTCCAATCCAGCCAACAGCTCATTCATCTCCCCATCTGCCTTCTCCTCAAACTCCTCCTGGTACTCAATGCAAGCCTCCTGCCAAAGCTGTAATCCATGACACTTGTTCCAACAGTACTCAGCCCTCTCCCCAGTGACAACCACCATCTCTGCCTTCTGCTCCTTGTCCACCTCATACCCTTCCTCTTCCAGATATACCATGAGAATTTCCGCCTTCAGTGCCATCATCACTCCATCCCCCTGCAAAATCCGCACTCAGTGCTCATGACCCATTACTTGCATGCCACTTCCCCCAACTCTTCTGCCACCAGGTTATTCATCATCCTGCACATCCAAAGTAAGTTCCCCACCTCTTTCCCTCCAGGGGTCGCTGGCCTCTCTCTATCCAGCATCATGGTGTCAGCTCCAGCACTTGTAGCCTCATCCCATACCTCTGGGACATCCACCAGTTCCTCCTCTCTGGCTGCCACCACATGTCTCCTGTTCATCATCTCTGGGATACTGAATTTTACCTGATGGGTCTCCAGCATTGTCACGTCCTCCACCATCTTATTTCTGGAAGCCGGGCCTTGTCTGATAAGAGGAGAGGGAGTGGGGGAATCCTCCCAGACCTTGTCCCAAACCTCTAAGGTGCCATCAGCATATGGGTCACTAATCTTCACCTTCTTCACCTTCCCTGTCTCCTCCCTGGCATTCCCTGTCTCCTCTCTGGTATTCCCACTCCTCTCTCCAGCCCAGACACTTGCTTTGGCCCCTTCCACACTCATTATCTTGCTCACATCCTTCTGTGGTCTGCTCCCCAATTTAGCCAGCAGATCCTTCTGTCTTTATGCCTCTGAGCCCTTTTCCACTGCACCTTGTCCACTTGAATCCTCTTTCCATCCACTACCTCCAGGTGCATCAACTCCATGAAAGCCTTCCATGCCTTTGCTCACTGCTCCATGGCACCATCCAATTCTTTCAGTACTTCCAATAAATCCTCTTCCTCCTCTTCACTTTCTTTCACCCTCATCACCTTACACACAATCACTCTCCAGACCATTACCAAAGGCCAGTCCCTTGCCTTTCCAGTAGCTTCTTTCCCAGCCAGCTGAATCCTCATATCCACATCCCTAGTCCTCAGCGAGATCCCTTCCCAGACCCAGAATCCAATATCCACCACCTCTCCATACTCTGCCATGATGTCCTCAACTCTCTTTCTCATCTCCATCACCATTACTATGAGCACTCCTTTCACCAGCAGTTGGACCACCCTCGGATCCTATTTCAGACACCTCACTATCAGAATGTATACCTCTCCAACCATCAACCCAATCTTCAATGCCTCCTCCAGTGGCTCAGCCTCCTCAAAACCCACCTCTATACCCTCCAGTCTCTTCAAAAACTTCACTGATGCTGCTCCTGCCACCTGCTTAGTGATTAGCCCCAGCACTATTTTCACCATCACCGCTAAACCCCAGAAGCAGAGTGTAACTGCAAATGCTGAGATAAATTTTTTGAGTAATGGGGCCACTGCCAGGCCCATCATGCTATCTGCCAAATCCTCTCGTCTTCCAAGCCTCAGCTGCTCAGCCTCGCCAACAGCTGTTACATCTGGATTTTTTTCCAGATTAGCAGTCCCATTGCCATCAGCAGTCATACTCCCCCAGCCACTACTCCCCCAGCTCCACTGCCCCCCTTTCCAAGGGCTACTCCCCCACATGCTGCCACCTTCTCAGTCTCTTTGCCCCTCCTCAGCCAGCCCTCCAGCCCTGATGCCTGCTGCCTCCTCTTCACTGTCTCCACAAAGCTTGCTCTCCCAGACCCTTGTCCACTGCCAATACCTCCACCTCTTCTGCATTCTCCCACCAGCAGCCCCCTCATGCCCCCCCCCCAGGCCTGGGCCCCTCCCCACCTGCTGCCATTCAAAAGTGCTTGGGCTGCCCTGCCCAGTACACACCTCAGATTGCCTGTCAGTTGCTATGTTGTTAGTCTCTTTTCTCCAAAAATGATGTTGTAAGTGCCTTCCAAAGGTTGTGTAACCTGAATGATACCAGAGAAAGCTGCCATTGAAGAAGTCCCTGAGCTCTCTCAGACAGACCGTGGCAAGAAAGGGTTTGGATTAACCAACAAACCTCTCAGTCAAAAGGTCACTACCATGAAGGAAGATGATGAAAACTGATATAAGAGAATTGCAGATAGTTATGCACTATATGGATGATGCCCTCATTCTATTTGAATGTACTGCATGGAACATATTAGTGAATGCCATGCATGTCTCTCCAAAGTTTTCCAAATTCAATCTAAGAAGCATTAAGCCCAACAGACTGAGGAACTCAAATAAGACAACTCTCCTTATGAAGGATGGGGAGAAACTGACTTCGAGGAGACTGATAGCAATTGGAACAATAATGAGGATGAAGAGCTCAACACCATCAAAAAGGAGGACAGTTGCATCAAGTTTATAGGCCAAGTCTACAGACAGAATGTCAATATCTTACTTAATAGTGGTACTACTGAAAACTATATCAGCACCAAGACTGCCAAGAGGATTGGAGCCCAAAGCAGACCAGCTACTGAGAAAAGAAGTGTTACCTTTGGTGATGGCAAGACTGCACCATTGACCAAGATCTACAAAGATCTCTTGCTCAAGATTGGCAAATATCAAGAGAAGTTGGCCTTCAGTATTGTAGATCTCCCAGGACAAGACATTATCCTAGGAAAAGCCTGGTTGACCCAGTACTACCCAGACATCAACTGGAGAACCAATGAGGTTAACCTGACCTATGAAGGCAGAAAGATCACTCTGACACCTCAGAAAGGTACCAACTACCAAGGAATCGAAATCATCTCTGCCATTCAAATGAAGAGACTCTCTCGAAAAAAGGAGAACATCTATTTTATCTGTACAGTACTAGAAGTTACTGAAGCTACAAGTAGCCCAATCCCAACAGAAGCTCAAGAACTATTTGAAGAATTCCAAGATATATTCCAAGATCCTCAAGGACTTCCACCCAAGTGCCAAATCCAACATAGAATTGATCTTATTCCAGGATCTGAACCCCCATACAAGAGTATCTATCAACTGGCCCAACCTGAGCTCAAGACCCTCAAGGAGGAGCTGACCAAACTACTGGCCTAAGGATACATTGAACCCAACCACTCTTCATTTGGAGCCTCCATTCTATTTGTTAAGAAGAAGAATGTCTCTCTGTGAATGTGTATTGACTACAGAGCCCTCAATAAGATTACCATCAAGAACCAGTATGCCTTGCCTAGGATTGATGAGCTGCTACACCAAATCTTCAAGGCCAAGACCTTTTTCCTACTAGACTTGCAAAATGGCTACCACCAGATTCTCATTAATGAGAAGGACATTGAGAAGACAGCTTTCCGAACATAGTTTGGTTACTACCAGTTCCAAGTCATGTCTTTTGAATTGACCAATGCACCAGCAACATTCCAGTATCTGATGAATGACATCTTTGGACCCCTCCTCAACATCTGTGTCCTTGTATATATTGATGATATACTGATCTACAGCGAAACAGTAGAGCTATACTATACCTACCTCAGACAGATACTGACCCTTCTGCGAGAACACCAGCTCTATGCCAAGATGAGCAAGTGCAAGTTCTATCAAGACTAGATTGAGTACCTAGGACATATCATCTCTGCTGAAGATATCAATGTAGACCCCTGAAAGGTATCAGCCCTCAAGGATATTCCTATCCCCACTCCCCTCAAGCTACTAAAGTGCTTTCTGAGTATTGCTGATTACTACCAAAGGTTTATCTTAGGATACTCTGCTATTGCAGTCCCACTGACCAGTCTGGCCTGCAAAGGAGTAAACATCAAAACTGAATGGACTTCTGAATACACCCTGGCTATGAACCATCTCAAGAGACTTCTTACTGAGGCCCCAGTACTAATTGCACCTGACCCTACCAGACTATTCACTCTGACCACAGATGTCTCTGATATTGCTATTGGGGCAGTGCTTAGCCAAGAAGACTGCCCAGTAGTCTACCTTTTCCAAAAGCTCAAGCCAGCTGGGACCCAGTATACTACCCATGAGAAGAAACTCCTGGCTATTGTTACTGCACTCCAGGAATGGTGCCATTTCCTCCTAGGACAACTATTTGTGGCCTACACTGATCACTATGCCCTGTGGTACATTTATACACAGCCTATGCTGACCTACAGACAAGCCCACTAGATGGAAATTATTGCTAACTTTGATATAGAAATCAAGTATATCTCAGGCAAAACCAACTATATGGCTGATGGTTTCTCCAGATATATGGAAGATGAACTTGTCTTCATGGTTGAGATAATTGGAGACCTTACCCAGATGATTAAGAATGGCTACCAGCAAGACAGCCCCCTGATGAAATTCCTCCAATTCTGTCAAGACTCAGAAGCAGAGATCTCTGAACTCATGAGGCAAATGTCCAAGAGATTTACTTACCATGATGGACTTATCTAAAGAGATCATGACAGAGTGGTTGTACCCAACAAAGATACTCTGTAACTCAAGAACTCTATGATACTCCTGCAGCAGGATACTTTGATTTTGAAAAGACCTACAACCTCCTCTCAAGAGAGTTCTACTGGCCTAAAATGACCAAGAACATCAAAGACTTTATAGTCTCATATGAGATGTGCCAAGGGTTCAAAAGTGGTAATAAGCTACCAGCAGGACTCCTACAACCCTTGCCTATCCCAAGTCACAACTGGGATCAGATTGTAATAGACTTCATTGTCCAACTCCCCAAGACCAAGGCAGGATGGGATACCATTGTGGTATTTGTAAACTACCTAAGTAAACAAGCCCATTTTGCATCCACCAAGACCACTGCAACAACACTAGAGATTGCCAAGATTTTTCTCAATTAAGTATTCAGACTATATGGCATGCCTAGTACTATTGTATCTGACTGAGATGCCAAGTTCACAAGCAACTTCTGGAAGATATTTTTCTCTCTCCATAGAACTAAGCTGAAGTTCTCTACTGCCTACTACCCTCAGACTGATGGCCAAACTGAGCAAACCAACAGGACTCTCAAACAGATACTTAGCATCTTCTGCTGTTACAAGCAAAATGATTGGGACAAGTACTTAGCCCAGGCCAAGTTTGCCTACAACAACAGTCAGCAAACCTCCACAAAGAAGACTTCATTCTTCCTGAACTACAGTCAACACCCAAGGACCCTGAGTACTACTGTGAAATCAGCAGTCCCAGAAGCCCAAGATCTGACTGAGACCATTTCTGATCTTATTTGAATGATAAGAGATGCTCTCATAGAAGCACAAGACTATTAGACCAAGTATACAAACTTAAAGTGAAGAGAAGTCTCCTATAACATTAGTGATATGGTCATGCTTAGAACAGACCACCTCCACTCTGACACTCTAGCACAACAACCAGCCAAGAAACTCTGTACTAGAAGAATTAGACAATACAAGATTGTGGAAAAAGTCAGCAAAGTTAACTACAAGTTGCAACTTCCTCATAATATCTGAGTACACTCAGTATTCCATATCAGCCAATTGGTGGACTACCATGAGAACCCATTCTCTAAGCATACAGTTCTACCACCACCCCCAATTAGGATCAATGATCATGAGAAATTTGAAATTGAGGAAGTACTTGACCACAAGGTCTGCAAATATCCCAAAACAGTCAAGCAGTTTTTCCTGATCAAGTAGAAGAGTTACCCCACCCATGATGCCATCTGGAAAAAAGAAGAAGCTCTGAAGAATACAAGCAAAGCCCTCTAGGACTATATGGAAACACTCACTCTCTAGCAAAGGAAGGAACTACAGCTCTAAGTATTGGAGCACATAGTGAGCAGAAGGATACTACATATTTTATCCAAGACATATTATACCAAACATTATGACAAAAGGAACACTATGGATAATCAACAAGAAGATGCTCAAGCAAAGAACAATCTAGTACAGTATAGCAAAATGCATTTGAACAACTCCATTTCATACCATCTGTGTCATCTCCGCTGGATGATGATAGACACTTCATATAGAACTTAGGAAAGCTGATGATGTCAAAACCAGTCTAAGTCTATTTACGTGACAGATATTATTACTAGGAATTGCCTTGGATTACAAAAAAATCTATTTCTGAGAGGTTCAAAACCCCAGCCATAACAATGAGAGCCCTTGCCCTAGACAAGGATGACCAGTCCTCGCAAATGCACCAACCAGATAAAAAAAAAAGAGGACCAAGACCTGTTAACTCTGTGTACCCATAACTATGAGTGACAATATCTTTGAAATCAGGATTTTCTCATGTGACCAGCACATGTCCTACTTACAGCAACAGGTCATACATTTTTCTGAAAAGCATGACTGAAAAAAGATCACACCAGATAGGTGAATAAGCATAAATATCCAAGACAAGAATACCCTGCAACTCTTATCCCCCTCTCCTCACAAAGAAAAGACAAGACAAGAATGCCTGCTACCCACTGCCAAACTGCCTGCCATAGCCAGCCCCTTCTAAGTCAGGTTGACTGCCTCTTTGGACATATTCAGATTACTATCCAAGGAAGGAACCACTGCTCTGAGGCCCTTAACCTCTCTAGCCCAGACCTAGGACAGTATGTCCTTGACTGCCATGAACTTATCGAAAGGGCCTACCTTGTCACCAGCCATCTAGAGATCTAGTATGAATATGAAATTAGCCATCAACTCCTTCAATAAACAAAGGACCTACCCACTGACCAAGTCTCAGACTAGACCCACCTGGACAGACATGAGCAAAGACTTACCAATAAGGTCTATCAAATCATATACCATGCACTCTTTGCAATCCCCAACCTTAATTATATCTAACTGAAGAATTTCCAGAACCTCTCCTTCCCCAAGATTGATGAGCTAGAGATCAAGGTAGTCCAAGAAGCCAACTTCTGGATCACTCTCAAGTCTACTGACTGCAAACCCTACTGGAGCCCCCTCCTAAATGACAATCCAGACCAATGGCTCCAAGTCCTCTCTGACCTCTTTGAAGGACCACCTATCTGAATGGATATTCCCAGGCATAAGGATCAAGAGCCCTACTTGGAGAGTGTACTGGGCCTTGCAGAGGCTGACAATACTCCTGGGGAGATAGGCAGGAGAGCTAGAAGATAGCGAGGTAGCAGACTGGTACATTGTGAGGATTCAAAAAAAAGTCAGGGAACTTAAGGAGGTGCTATAACTAGAGAAAGAGACTAAATTGAAGGAGATGGTAACAAGGTTGAGGTGGCAAGAGTTGGAGGAAGGGAAGTGACCCACTTGGTTTTTATCAAGGATGTTACAAGTATGGAGAACTAAGTAGCAGTGGGATGGTATCTTGGATGAAGATGGGGAGATGGTGGTGGGGACTCCAGTGATTCTGGGATTGCTTAGGTCCTGCTGGAAGGACCTATAGAGTGAGGAAGAAGGGGGTGATGATGCCTTAGACATTGAACAGCAGTTGGAGGGTTGGTATCTGAACCCAACAATGGGTCTAGGGGCTCTGGGGGACCAAGTGAGAGGGGAGGAGGTTTGCAAGATCCTGGCTTCGACAAGCAAGAGGATGGCACTAGAAGAGGATGGGCTTCCCTGGGATTTTTAAAAAAAGATAGCCAGAGTAGAGGTAGTATTGGAGGAGTTGACAGGGATGCATAATGAGGTTCTTTGGTCTGGAACTTGGATTGGAGACCAGTATCTAGAGCTGGTCTCTTTACTCTTTAAAGATAAGAGGAGAAGGGAAGATTGAAAGAACTGGTGCCTGATCATGCTCCTTGATATGGACCACAAGCTGGTTACGAAGGTTTTGGTGACCAGGCTGCAGGGGATCACTCAGCAAGTGCTGGGAGTTGAGTAAAGAGGTTTTGTTGGTAGTCAGTTGATTCGAGATGAGACAGCCTGGGTCCATAGAGTGATTGAAGGGGCTCAGGCTACCAGGGTTGATGGATGACTAGTATTTCTAGATCAGGAGAAGGCATATGATAGAGTGCAGAGGATCTGACTAGAAGGGGTGCTAAAGTGGGTAGGTGTTTCACCAGAGTTCTGGAGGTCATTAATCAGTCTTTTGGAGGATAGTCAGACAGCCTTGGTGGTCAATAGACACAGGGGTATCACTTTTCCTCTGGGTCATGGGGTGTCACAGGGGGATTCTTTGTCACCCATCCTGTATATCCTTTCCTTAGAGCCTCTATTAGCCAGAATCAGGTGTCAAATTGGGGGTTTAGACATTCTGGGAATTAATTGGAAAGTGGGGGCCTTTGCAGATGATATGGTAGTTAGATTGGATTCATTGGTGGATGTAGAGGAATTACGGCGGACTGTGGAATGGTATAAGAGGGGCTCTAGTACTAGACTCAATTGGCACAAATGTGAGACTATGGTGTTAGGTGGCAGAATAGCTAGTGGCAACATAATTGGGAAGATGGTGCTGGCAGGAGATCCTGTTCACTATCTGGGGATCTACTTTTCCATATATGGGTCCCTCCTTCCTCATGCTTGGTGGGAACAGCAACTTCTAGTATAAGGGGATGTACTTTTATGGTGAGGTGGTTGGTACATTTCCTTGGCAGGAAGGGTGATAATACTGAATGTGTATTGGCTGCTGAAGCTGTGGTATGTGAGGTACCATCTGGATTTCCTAGCATGGGTGGTCAAGCACCTTCTGAAGATGGTAAGGATATAGATCTGAGCTGGGTGGTGAAGTCAGATAGGATGGGAGGTGCTGACTCTACTGGCAGATGGTGGTGGACTGGGCTTGGTGAACTTCTCCAAATACCTTCATTGCCTGTGAGCATGGTGGCTGAAGAGGGCAAGTGAGTTAAGGGAACAGGAGTGGGTACCACTTATGCAAAGAGTGTGGGAGGCCTGGTATTCCCCCTGTGGTGCATCTGGTGATCTGCTTGCAATGGTGGCCCTGGATGGGAGTGCAAGGATGTGGTATAAGGGCTTTTGGTGAGGGGTGGTGGATGGTGCCTGGAGAATTGATCTTTGATGGCAGAGTGATAAAGGTGAGGAAGATTGGAGACTGCGGATGTAGAGATGGAACAGGCTTCTGTTAGGTAGCACTTTGGTAGAGGACTTTCAGCTTGGTGATAGTATAGAGTGCTTGCAGGGCCTAGGGGGAGACCTGTGGCCTACTGAGTGACAGAGGGTAGGGATTGGCAAGGGGTGGGACTAGAATGGGCTTTGGCCTTGGAGTAAGAAGGTGATGCAGTAGCTCTCCCCCCAAGTTCTGGGTGGTGTGGTGGTAGTTTCTAAGGTAGAATGTGATATTGAACTTTTGATCTGGACACTTAGTGACAGATGGCTGGTTTGAGTGTGAGGAATACTTAGATGTTAGACAGAAAGGGGGAGTGATTCAAATACCTGAACATTGGCTTAGTGAGTGTAGTATTCTGGGGGTTTTTTGGCACTGTATTGCAGACAGGTTAGGGATGTGGGCCCTGGTGGGAGGGGAAGGGGGGAGATGGGGAGAGCTCTATCACAGGTTAGTGGGGGGGATTGGAGATGAATGGCTGACCCTGGGTTGGGCTTTGGCAATTTGGATTGGGCTAGCTAGGCATTGGTTATATATATTTGAGGAGAGTCAGCAGATAGGGATTAGAGATAGAGTGGCACAGTGAGAATGGCTGCTATTGGACATTTTGAATAGCTGGTGGCAGGAGTGGGGGCCTTGTGTAGGTGGACAATAGGGATTGATAAAGTGTATGTGTCAGAAAAGTAGAGGGCAGGTCCAGGTGGTGGGTAACTGGGTCATCTTTCAACAGAGTGGGGTAGAGAGAGGTAAGGGAGATCCAAGGAATATTGGGTGAGGGGATGGGGGTAATATTGTATTGTTAATATAGATTGCAGTAATAAAGGAAAGTCCAAGTGACTCTAAAAAAAAAAAAAAAAAAAAAAAAAA
>RBNI01001446.1:0-22410 GCA_003990745.1 Jimgerdemannia flammicorona | reverse complement strand
CCATTATTCGCATACATGTCAATGACCTACCATTGCTCCTGCAAGGTAATCACGTTGCCGTTTGTCATTTCCGTTCACAAGTTCCAAACGCGTCCTCCACATCGCTTTGTCAACGGATAAACCCAGACCAAGGAATTGAAAGAACAGTGCCTCGAACTTACGGGCAATGTCATCGGGTAAGGAACAAAAGGAACCAACGGTGTTATGCACGCCATGCCGGACAATATCTCGAGCGACTTCGCGAGTAATACAGGCAGACAGAAACGGGAGCCGCAAGTTCTCAGTGGTGCTGACAAAGCGTAGCATCTCGACGATGTCGAGATTTCCATGTTCATAGTGTTCGAAGACAAGTGCCCTGGAGTTGTCATCTGCTCGATACAGTGTCCCATGAAGTGAAGCACCGTGGCCATCTCGTCACGCTTGTCAGAGAGCATGGATTCCATCTTCATTATAGTGGCTGGGAGGACACGATCTAACATGACCTTGTTTGAGTAGCTGTACGATTGGTCGATAAAGCATTGAAATTGATCGCTGAGATGCAGTTCGGGTAAGTGCTTCTCGCTTGAATCTGTGGGATCAGGCGCAACGACGACAATACGTAATGGAAGTTTTGGTAGCCGGCGCGTTTCCCTGTTGAGCACGCGTGTGAACGTGAGTTGGCGAATCAAGTATTCCTTTCCGTTCCATGCGTACTCCCAAGGGACGTCGTCGAATTCCTTATTGCCGTTGAGCTCAAGCAGGATCCGACCGCCTGAGTGAGGTGGTAATATATTCTGCAGCAGTTCTCGGGCGAGGCTGGACTCATCTCCCGAGAAAAGAGCCCTGAACAATAACTTGCCGTAGTTTCTGAGCTGACTGGAAGGTGCATTACTGTCGAAGACCTCAACTGCAATGGGTCGTTGGTTTTGGCAATCTTGAAGGTTGAAGCAATGACTTTCAACGAGAGTCGCCTGAGCAATGTCCGATGCAGAAACCATGGCCCGAACCCTTATTTCACCGAGCTTGCCTCCCATGGCATCTTTTGAGCATGTTTGATAAGGGCGCAATCACTGTCGGAAAAGTATTTTGTTGTCAAGCAACAGTATATAACAGACAGGTGACATTCGCAGTCATAAATGAAATGACTATATTTTATAAATAAAGTAAATAGTCAGAAGTTATTATATCAAATTCGTTAAATATATAAAGATATATATATATAATATTTCAGATATTTAAAATATGAGGTTATAAATATTTCATAAATAGAAATTAATAAACAAAGTGTCTATCGAGTGCAGCTTGAAGAAAAATCGTAAAGATCAAAGGTCGAAAACGTAGAAGCGGAATAAAGCGGATGTGTCGGCTATATGGAAGCATGCCCCTCTAGGGTCCAACATTCGCGTTAGCGAAGGGGGCTCTTTTTATTACATTCCAACCATAAGGGATGGGTGGGAGGGGTGCGCGAAATGATTGTAAATACAAGCGTCTAATTGGACCTTATAGTATACGCTTGATTGTTGGGATGTGATGTATACTCCGAAATACATAGTGCACTGGAACATAATTAACTGCATGAAACTGAGCTAAACGAAGTCTCGCCTCGGGTCTCAGGGCCGAGATGGAGCCTGTATAATTGCTCAAGTGGCACACGGCCATTTTGCCAATGCTTCAATTGCATTCATAACTATATTAATAGTTATTTATAAATGTTCTTATTATACTAGACACAATTAATGTATGGAATATTGAAATATTAATATTTAATTCAAATTAATAAATTTTATAAAGATATTAATATAGACTTAATGTTAAAAATAGAAAAATAATTTTTTTTGGTACTATTTAATAAATAATAATAATAGATTGTTAATAAATAAAGAAGTATTTATTATAAATAAATGTTTATATTTTATATTTTCAAAATGATAAAGTTAAATATAGTTTTAAAAAAACATTAATACTTAGGCTTACATAATTTTGTAATAATAACTATATTATTAAGAAATATATATTATATATAATATATTGTATAATCTATCTAATATATAAAAATTTTATTCAAATATAGAGATCAATATATATATTTTTTTAATATATATTTTGGATTTATTATATAAAAAATATAAGATTATTAGTTATTATATATTTTATAGAGATTTATTTTAAGTGTAAGTTAATATTCTTAATATATTTATAAATATATTTATAATATTATATATTTGTAAATTATAAATTATAAATTAATTATCTTTTAAAGTAAATAGAGTTATATTAAAAAAAAACTTAACTATTTTCTTATTCTTTATAATTATATTACTTTTTTAATATTATGAAAAATATTTAATATTTTACATATTGAAATTATTAAAATAATAATATTAATTTTATAATATCAAAGAAAATAAATAAAATATTTTATATTTAGTACTCAACTATTAAATGAGAAGCTAGATTTCAAGTTAAATATATCAGTAGTAGTCTAGTATAGAGATATAAGTTTGATCTTATATAAGGTAAAAGTGACTATAGATAGTATCATATAGTGGTTGCTGAGTCCTTCAAATATGTCAGATTCTCTTCAAGATGTATGTATCTCTTAGACTAACTCCAGTTTATTATAAGTAAGTTCTTATTGGAGTGCCTTCCTAAGGTCTTATAGTCCTCAAACTTCTTATCTTTAAACTGTCTTGTTATCTCTTAGAATACTTACAAGGAAGTATGTGTAAGTGAACTTGACTGACTTTATTTTAGAGGAAATAAGAGAGGTATTTATATAAAATATAATTCAATAGTTGCTAAGATATAAAGCTAAATATAAATTTCAATAACTAAAATAAAATGCCAGGATATAGAAAACTGCTAAGTTCCAGTGTTGGTACTGATGGTTGCATAGGTTCAAAATGCTGGTATAATTTTAGTAATATAGAAAAATGGTGTTAGAATAATTCTGAGTTACATCAGAATATCAGTGGAGGAATAGCTATTATACAGAAAAAGAGTGCTGGTATAATTCAGTGTAATCAAGGGACTTAGAGTAGAATGTTCAAGACTATAGGGGCTTTATCCTCATCAGAGATCAGGATGTCTTTGAAGGAGATGAGGTTCAAGAATGTTTGTCTGTCTCATCATTGTATAGATTGTGTGAGATGATGTTGTCACCAATGATGTCATCACATTCAGCAGGGAAATCAGGGGCTCTCCAATCTATGAGGTTCTCTTCCACGAAATAGTGAACAAATGTGGGGTCTTGGAGAGGTCTAATCTGGATGCTTGGGCCTTGGAATACTGAGATCAATCCTTGCAGAAATTGGTCTAGATTGTTCTGGAGGATGGGATGCCAGAAGTCTTCTACTTCATCACTATTGAGGGTGATAGTGGACTGGGCTTCTGTAGCCACCCTGACTTCTAGTACATTGATATAGTGGGCTAACAGGTCTCTGAAGTCTGAGACTCTAACATACTCTAAGTTGGGGATCAACCATAGTGCATGTCTGAAGATCTGATGGATCTTCTTAGCTGTCCTCATTTTGCATATATCTATAGAAGTGGTATCTTGTAACTCTTGAGGGCTGGCCTGTGGGAACTTCTGGCAGAGGAGGTTTCCTATTTAATACTTCTGCCACATTTGGAGGTATTTGGTAGCAATGGTGATCCTTGTTTCCATTTTATGATAGTAGAGGATATAGTGATAAGAGTCACTAGTACTCAGGTTGACACTAGGAGTCCTTCTTGTATGGGTCCTCATGGCTCTTCTAATGTCTTAGAACATTCTTTCCTTGACTGAGATATCTTAGTAGTTCCTTGACCTTGAGGTTTGGCATGCAGTAGGCATTTCATTTGTGGTAAGTCTTTGAGCTATTTTGGGATTGGTGGGTCTTGTTGGTTGCTGCTACTGTGGTTCCTTGATCCTTCTTTTATATTCCTCAAGATATCTGAACTGTGGTCACAATAACTCACAGTTGGTTATTATTACTCATCTTATAATCTGAGTGAGTCACACTGTATGATCTTCCTGTACTTCAATCTAATGACTTATAAGGAATTGCTGTCTTCTGTACTGATGTCATCATTCTGAGATTACTATTACATCTTCCTTCTGAATAAAGATCTTCTTGAACATCATTATTCATTGGTCCAGTCCTGAAAAATTTGCTGATCCCATAACCTCTGGCAAGGGGTTGAAAAGTAGTATTTATAGACTGGCATCTTTCATATATATTTTGGCATGATGGTGAAGAGTTGCTCCCTTCATATAGAGCAAGGGTCTCATTTTGATCTTGACCAATCAGTTGATAGTTCAAACTCCTCTGGCTTCAAAAGTCTCATGGATGAGTAGTTTCTGGTGCTATATCCCTTAGAGAATAGTCCAGAAAGATAACCTGCTGATCACAGAACATGCTGTTATGATTCATAGACTAGAACCTCATGAGTAGTCATTATATTTTGCTTTTCTTATATAGGTTTATAGTACTTCTTGAGTCTGTTTCTGTATTCTATGGTAGGCAGTATAATCCCTGAGATTTTTCTAAGCCAGAAGGTAGTTTCCTTGATATCTTGCACATAGAAGAGTCCTTCCTATTTGGGCTCCAGATTTTGCAACTATGAGGCTTCTACCATATTTTGATACAGTAGGACCTTTTCTCTGATTTGGATTGGTTCTAGGGTCTTGTGATTCTTTTCTGTATTCTTCCTTGTCAGCACTTGTGACTTGGTGATATAATCTTCAGCCTTCTTTCTGATTTGGTATAGTCTCTGGATTTCTGCATTGATCTATCTCCAAGTTAGGTCTAGATTTGTGGCTGAGATTCTATCAGAATCTTTTTCTCCAAAGAGCAGTTCTCTTGGGGTAAAGTGTGTGCTCTGCAACCATATATCTCATAGGATAGAGAGAGTAGTTGGGAGGTAGTTATCCCAATTCTCATATGTCTCTGAGATTTTTGCCAAGATGTTCTTAAAAGTCTTGTTGGTTCTTTCTATCTCTCCATTTCCTTGAGAGTGGTATACAGTAGTCTTGATGTGCTGGGTCTTGTATTTCTGATACATTATTTTGTGGAATCCATTGACAAATTCTGTGCCATGGTCTGTTGTGATTTGCTTTGGTGTCTTGTAGTGGCAGATGATTTCTTGGTGTAGGAAGTTGGCTATAGAGAGAGCATTGACTTCTTATAATGCTCCTGCTTCTATCCATTTGGTAAAGAGGTTTACAATAACTATAATATAGCAGTTTCCTAATAGTATTACTAGTCATGGCCCAATGATATCTATTGTAATGTGGTGGAAAAGGATAGGCTCAATTCTTGATAACTCAGATACCTGGTCTTGCTGATTTTGTTTCTGTTTTTGGCACTTGTCACACCCTTTGACAAATTGGTGTAGGTCTTCTTCTATTTTGGGCCACCACATTGTTCTTCTTGCCTTGTCATATATATTAGTTCCTCCTAGGTATCCTTGCTTGTATACTTTCTTCGTTACTTGATACTTCTTGTATTTGGGTATTACAAGCTTTCTCCTTTTCTGAGTTTGGTGTTGTCTAGTTCAAACTGTTTCCAAGTCTGGTTGATGATAGTAATTGTCCAGAGTTCAAGATGGTTAGACATCTTCCACTGCCCAAGGTAGCTAATTAATCCATAGTATAACTCCTTATTCATATTGAATAGTCTTGATTAGGGTGTTTTGGGGTATCCTTGAGAGTGTATCAGCATTGGTGTTGGTTCTTTCTGAGTAGTGCTTGACAGTACAGTCATACTCTTGCAGCCTGTAGATCTATCTTATATATATTCCTTTGGGGTTCAGAGTGTGGAATCGCCAGGCAAGAGCAGAATGGTCTGTTTGAATAGTGAAGTGTTTCCCAGCTAAGTAGTAGTAGAACTTATCTACTGCTCAAACTACTGTCAAGCATTTGAGCTTGCATGACTTGTAGTTCTGTTCTGCTCTGTAGGTACCTCAGCTTATATAGGAGATAACATATTCATATCCATCTTTCTTCTGAGCTAGGACTGCTCCAAGTTCTATAGCACTTGTATCTGTCTGCAGGATGAACTCTAGGTTCCAATCTGATCTTCTGAGAATAGGTGCTTGGGTCAATCTGGTCTTGAGTTCATAGAAGATTTCTTGGCATTCCTTGGTCTATTTGAATTTGGTCTCTTTCTTCAGTAGCTCATAGATAGGTACTACAATGTTAAAGTATCCTTTGATGAATCTTCTGTAATAGGAGGCCAGTCCAAGGAAGGCATGGACTTCTGTGATTGTTCTGGGTCTTGGGTAGGCTGCAACAGCCTCAATCTTCATAGGGTCTGTGTGGATTCCAGTCTGGTTGATGAGGTGTTCTGGGTAGGTGATTCTCTGAGCTGCAAACTTGCATTTCTTAGGCTTGATGTAGAGGTCATGCTCCTTGAGCTTCTTGAGGGCTAGCTGTATGTAGTTGATATGATTCCATGCAGTATTGCTAAAGATGATCACATCATCAACATAGACAAAGAGCCATTTTCTAATCTTATTGCTGAAGACTCTGTTCATCATTCACTGAAAACTTGCTGGGGTATTGCACATTCCAAATAGCATTCACAGGTAGATATAGGTGGCATCAGGTGTGATGAAGGCTGATTTCTCACTGGCATCTTGAGCGAGACCAATCTGATAGAATTCTGAGAACAGATCTAAGGTGGTGTAGTATTTGGCTTCACTTCCAAGAGTGGTAAGGATTTCTTGAATATTTAGCAAGGGCTGCCTATCCTTCTTGGTGATTGCATTGAGCTTTCTGTAGTCAATATAGAGTTTTGACACAAACTCTCCAGGCTTGCTTTCTTTCTTTAGAGCAAGAATAATGGGTGAAGCCCAGAGACTGATAGCTTGCTTGATGATTCTAGCTTCTTCCATTTCCTTGAGTTCTGCTAACAGCCATTCTCTGTAGGCAGGTGGTATAGGTCTGGCTTTCTGGTAGATGAGCTTGGTATCACTAGTGTCAACTTCATGATAGTACTTGGGTTCTTAATTGTGAATATCCCTGAAGTCTGTAGTAAGTACTCCTTCATTCTGATGCAGGATCTTAAGAAGTTGTTCTTCCAGAGAAATGTTTTCTCCAATGGTATATGTGTGCTTGTTCTTGTCTTTGTCTTTCTTATGCTGAAGTTCGGTAATCTTAGTGATAGCATAGGCTCCTCTTCCAGTAGATCCAAAGCCTTGTTCTTCTCTCTTGGTCTTGATGAGTTTGATGGATTCGTGATCTTGGGCTTCTTGATTTCGTAGATCAGCATCTGGCCAATTCTGTCATAATTCTTGACTTTGAATGGAGTGGTAGAGTTGTAATTCCTGACTATAAGGAAGATCTCACCAGTGTAATCAGAGTCTATTACTCCTCCTTCAACTGAGATTTTGCTTTTGGCCAGACTGCTCCTGATCTTGATAATTCCAGCATGGTTCTCTGGCAACTTGACTCCATTTCCAGTACCAAGTAGAGTGGTGGTCTGTGGTTCGAGGGTAGCATCTTGAATGCTGGCAAGGTCCATTCCTATGACTCCTTCCATCTTGTATTCTGGGATCTTGGCTTTGGGGTAGAACTTCTTAACCTTGAGGGTGATGTCTGGTTCTTGTTCCTCCTCATTATCACTGTTAGCTTGGAGCTCTGGGAGCTGGTTATCTTCTTCAGCTTTCCATTTTGCTTCTGTGGCTTCTTGCTTATACTTCTGTTGGCAGATTTTCCTAACTTCACTGATACAGGACCAGCAGTTATTCAGGTGTTCAGAGCAGTACATCTTAGTACCCTGGGGGCATCTTTCTTGAGAAGTATAGCCATCAATGATCTTATTGTACCACTGCTCATCTGTGAGCTTCGGTGTCTTGTTCTTGTTCTTATTTACTGAGTGCATGAAGACTTCTGTATCCTCCCCATCTCCTTCCTCTATATCTAGTAAAACTCCTTTGTAGACATTAATAGAGACTTGTACCTTTCTTCCTCTATAATTGTTCTGCATCTTCTGGGCATTGAGGTCAATAATGGCCTTGGCCTTGTGAAGCCATTGGTTACCAATGAGGATGTCATAGTTAGTGGTGTTTGTAACAATCACATTTACTGAGATAGTAGCTCCTCTTATCTTGATGGGAACTTTTTGAATTTTGCCAAGAGAGGTAGCTTGTATACCCTCTACTATAATATAGACCATCTTGGTGGACTCTTCAATATCCCAGCCTAGGCAGTCAATTGTCTTCTTGCTCATGAGGTATTCTCTAGCACTGGTATCAATGATGGCATCAAAGATATAATTTTCAATCTGACATGAGGTATAGGCTGATGTCTTGTTCTGGTCTTCAGATTCTTTGCCTGAGTCTTCTTGATTACTTCTTATGCATTGTGAGCTTCTACAATCTTGTACTCTTGATTCTTAGCAGTAGTTGCAAGTCCTACTCTCAACTGCTGTCTGAAGGCAGGGACTTTGGCTAGCTGTCCAAAAGTAGCATTGACCTTCTGTTCTTTGAGATCCTTGTAGATATCATACTGGTGGATCTTGGTCTTGCACAGCTTCTATTCCTTCTTGCTTTTGCTTTCTTCTGAGACTGGAGTAGTGCCTTTAATGATTTGGCAGACAGCTTCATCTAACTCTATGTCTTGATCAATCTCCTTAGATTGGGTCTTGCTTTGAATAGTGATAGCTGGGGTCTTCTTTGGTCTTCCAACTGGCTTGCTGTTGCTCTTTTTATCATAGGGCATAGACTGGGTTCTGGTACCTTCAGTAGCAGGGTAGAATTTGAGCTTTTTATAGCATTCTTCATCATCAGTATTGCCAACCTCCTCAATGACTACTGCATTGGTTTATTCTCTGGTTCTGCTGGCATTACTTGGTTGGGCTTTGTATCTTGTTTTGGTCATACAGCTTTTTGAATAGTGGCCTTCTTCTCTTTTTTTTTTTTTTTTTTTTTTTCTTTTTTATAGTCACTTGGACTTCCCTTTATTACTGCTGTATATAATGATAATGATACAATATCACCCCATCCCCTCAACCAATACCCCACAGATCCACTCCTCTCCACTTTATGCCCCCCTGCTGGAGGACAACCCAGTCACCCACCATCTGAATCCTTCTGCCACTTTTCTGGGAGATATACTGTATCAAACCTCTGTGACTCCCCCCACCCAGCCCCCACCCTTGCTACCAGCCATTCAAAATATCCAGTAACAACTATTCTCAATGTACCACCTTAACCCCAACCCCAACCCACTGGCCCTTCTCAAATACATGTACCCAATACCCAGCCATCCCAACCCATAGGGCCAGAGCCCAACCAAGGGTCAGCCATTCATCCCCAATCCCTCTGACCAGCCTTCAGTGAAGCTCTCCCCATCTCCCTCCTTCCCCTCCCTCCAGGGCTTGCAGCCTTAACTGGTCTGCGATACACTATCAAAACACTTCCAAAATGTCACACTCACCAAGCCAATGTTCAGGCGTTTGTATCACTCCCCCTTCCTGTCCAACATTGAAACACTCCTTAACCACCAGCCACCAAGTGCCCAGACTGATAGTTCAATATCACATTCTATCATAGAACTTGCCACCATACCACTCAGAACTTGGGAGGCAGCCACCACATCACCTGCTTGCTCCAAAGCCAGAGACCATTCCAGTCCCACTCCTCGCCAATCTTAACCCTCTGCCAGGCTTTCAGCCAAAGATCTCCACCCAAGCCCCACAAACACTCAATACCATCGCCAAGCTGGAAGTTCTCCACCAAAACACCACCCAGCAGTAGCCTGTCCCATTGCCACATCCATGGTCCCCAATCCTCCTCTCCTTCATCACCCTGTCACCGAAGTCCAATTTTCTTAGCACCATCTACCACCTCCTACCAAAAGTCCTTATATCTCATCCTCTTGCTCCCATCTATGGCCACTATTGCAAGCAGGTTACCAGAAGCTCCCTGAGGAGAATACTGGGTCTCCCACACCCTCTGCATGAGTGGCACCCACTCCTGGCCCCTCAGCTCACACACCCTCCTCAGCCACCAGGACCTCAAGTAATGAAGCCATTTGGTAAAGTCCACTAAACCCAGCCCACCTCTTTCCACTGGTAGGGTAAGAACCTCCCAACCTATCTGACTTCACTGCCCTCCCCAGATCCTCGATCTCACCATCTTCAATAGCCCCCTGACCACTCAAGCCAGGAAGTCCAGATGATATCCCACATACCACAGCTTTGGCAGCCAATACACATTCAGCACCATCACCCTTCCTGCCAAGAATATATACCGACCACCTCATCACAGAAGCACATTTCCCCACTCCAGAAGTTGTTGGTCCCACCATGCATAGAGGAGAAGTGACCCAAATACCAAGAAGTAGATCTCCACGTAATGCACTGGCTCTCCTGCCAGCACCACTGTCCCAATCACATCACCACCAATGATTCCACTACCTAACACCAGAGTCTCGTATTTGTGCTAATTGAGTTTAGCACCAAATCCCCTCTCATACTATTCAACAGACCTCTGTAATTCCCCCATATCTGCCAATGAGCCCAGTCTAACCACCATGTCATCCACCTTCCAATTTATCCCTAGAATGTCCAAACTCCCAATTTGACACTGAATCCTATCCAGTAGGGGCTCCAGGGAGAGGGCATATAAGATGGGTGACAGAGGGTCACCTTGTGGCACCCCACAACCAGGAGGAAAGGCTACCCCCCTGTGGCCAAGTGGTCTTCTTCTCTATATCTGAAGTATGTGATATTGCATTCTTTTGTAGCAGCTACAAATCTCTATACTGATCTCCTGTTGGCACTTCAGACTTCTCTAACAACATCATCAAGATGTACAGTAATCTCAGCAAACTGCTTGGCAAGTTCCTCTACTGGGTCAGCTTTGGCTGTCTTGGGAGTAGGTGAGGATGGTTGTCTGTTTACAACTGTGGTAGGTATAATACTGGTTGGCTTTGATGGCTCTATCTTGATACCAGTTATTTTCTCCATTGAGTGTACAGCAGGGTATCTGGCAGTCCAATATCTCTGTGCAAAGACCACTTTCTGATCAAGGGTCAGTATAGCTGGGGTAGACCAGATTGCTAGGGCAATTTCAGGGTGAACTTCTTTAAGGAAGGTTGAATCTACTATTTGTTCTTTGAGGGCATCATCATAGCTAGCCAAGACAATCTGGTGGCAGATTTGAGTATAGAATGAGTTGGGATCTTTGTTGAGTCCCTGGCAGATAGTATTGAGTTGATCCTTGAGAGCTTGCTTGATCTCTTCAGTATAGTATATTATTCTGAGGAAGGCCTTCATGTTGGCAAGTTTGGCTGCACCATTATCTACAATAGTGGTGGCATTGAACTTGTCTCTGGTAGGTCCTCTGAGACTGACAGGTAGAAGAGCCTATTATGCATCCACACCAAGGGCTTATATGGTGGCAAATTGTTCAAAGTCTTCAATGAAGATCAGGATTGACTCTTCAGTAGTATATCCATAGAATGTGGGAGGATACATTTCCATCTTATCTTGAATTCTTACAGGGGTGACTCTTGTAGTCAGAGTAGTTGTTGTGATAGTTGTTTGTTTTTTAGCTTAAAAGTGAGATATTTGTCTTGAATCACCAGCCAATGGGTACCAAGTTGTTATATAGTGGTCGCTGAGTTCTTCAAATATATCAGATTCTCTTCAAGATATATCTCTTAGACTAACTCAAGTTTGTTATAAGCAAGTTCTTATTGGAGTGCCTTCCCAAGGTCTTATAGTCCTCAAACTTTGTATCTTTAAACTGTCTTGTTATCTCTTAGATTGCTTGTAAGGAAGTGTGTGTAAGTGAACTTGACTGACTTTATTTCAGAGAAAATAAGGGGGATATTTATACAAAATATAATTCAATGGCTGCTAAGATATAAAGCTAAATATAAATTCCAATAACTAAAATAAAATACCAAGACATGAAAAACTGCTAAGTTCCAGTGTTGGCACTAATGGTTGCATAGGTTCAGGATGCTGGTATAATTTTGGTAATACAGGAAAATGATGCTGGAATAATTCTGAATCTCATCAGAATGCTGGTGGAGAAACAGCTATTATACAGGAAAAGAGTACTGGCATAATTCAGTGTAATCAAGAGACTTAGAGCAGAATGTTCAAGACCATAGGGCTTCATCCTCATCGGAGGTCAGGATGTCTTCAAAGGAGATGAGGTCCATAAATGTTTCATCTGTCTCATCATTACATAGGTTGCACAGGATGATGTCATTACCAATAATGTCATCATGTGCAGCAGGAGAATTGGGGGCTCTCTAATCTATAAGATTCTCTTCCATAAAATAGGGGACAAATGTGAGGTCTTGAGGAGCTCTAACCTGGATGCTTGGGCCTTGGAATACTGAGATCAATCCTTGCAGGAATTGGTCTGAGTTGTCCTGGAGGATGGGATGTCAGAAGTCTTCTACTTCATCACTATTGAGAGTGATAGTGGACTGGGCTTCTGCAGCCACCCCGACTTCTAGTACATTGATATGGTGGACTGATAGGTCTCTGAAGTCTGAGACTCTAACATACTCTAAGTTAGGGATCAACCATGGTGTATGTCTGAAGATCTGATAGATCTTCTTAGTTGTCCTTGTTTCATATATATCTATGAGAGTGATATCTTGTAACTCTTGAGGGCTGGTCTGTGGGAACTCCTGGCAGAGGAGGTTTCCTATTTTGTACTCCTGCCACATTTGGAGACATTCAGTAGCAATGGTGATCCTTGTTTCCATTTCATAGTAGTGGAGAATATAGTGATAAGAGTCACCAGTAGCCAGGTTGACACTAGCAGTCCTTCTTGTGTTGATCCTCATGGCTCTTCTGATGTCTTGGAATATCTTTTTCTTGACTGAGGTGTCTTGGTGGTTTCTTGACCTTGAGGTTTAGTGAGCAGCAGCCATTTCATTTATGGTAAGTCTTTGAGCTATTTTGAGATTGGTGGATCTTGTTAGTTACTACTACTGCAGTTCCTTGATCCTTCTTTTATATTCCTCAAGATATCTGAACTGTGGTCACAATGACTCACAGTTGGACATTATTACTCATCTCATAGCCTGAGTGAGTCATGCCATATGATCTTTCTGTACTCTGATCTGGTGGCTTACAAGAAATTGCTGTCTCCTGTGCCGATGTCATTTTCTGAGATCACCATTACAATAGTTAATAAAATAATAATAAAATAATAGACAGCTAGCTATAAGTATAAAAAGAGAGATGCTTACTAAAGCCAGATAGATAAGAAAATGAAACATAAGAGAGAGACTATATAGAAAGTACTAAGGTCATTTTGACAATTAATAAGACTATATTATAATATAAGAGATCTGTTTTCAAAATAGAAATAGTGAGAATAATATAAGTAGAGTTAATGATATTGAGATAAAAGATCATTATATTATATAAAACCTAAAAAGAGATATAGAAGAGACTATTCTATATAAATTTACTGGCTAAAAAAGCTAATATATATTAATAATATTGAAAATTCTTATTGAAATCATATGAGTTAGTTAAATAGAAAAGGTTAATAAGACATTAAGAGTATTAAGTTTAATAAAAAGATAGGATCAAACTGACTAAATATTTAGCTTCTTCTTAATACTATATAAGTTATAGAGAAGTTATTATAGACTAGTAAAGAGATTATTAAAGCCAACATTAATATAGAGAGAGCAGACAGCAGAGAGATATTATTTGATAATAAAAGCTAAAGCCTTTTAGACACTAGATAGTAGTTCAAACACATTAGTACTAGTTTTGGTATATATAGGTAGAAGAGTCCTGAAAGAGTCAATTATACTATAGAGACTATAGAATTTGAAAAAACTCTACTATCCTAAAGAATAAGCTCAGTATATTGAATTTATATGACTGAATTATAGAGGAAAGATAATGATAAAAAGTTGTATAGTATAAAGATTATACTATTTAGTATTAAGTATATCTGGATATTAAGAGTAAGATAATAGATACTAGAGATATCATATATAATAAGATATTAGTAATACTATTTTTCAAGATAAGAATGAATATAGTATAGAGAGGTAGGAGTAAAAGTAGGGTAGAGATAGAGTAGAGTTAGAATTAGACTTCAAGTTATAGTTATTCATTATAGAAAGGATAAGATATATATATTAGTATAAAAAATACTCTAACTGCTAAATATGATAAAAGAAAAGTAGTTATAAATATCCTAGAGTGAGTTTGACTACTAAGCAAAAGAAGACCAGTAAAGTAAATAATAATATATATATATCTAATATTAACTACTAGAGAACATATTATCAAATAAACTTTAAATATCTAATATAAAATAAATAAATCAATATACTCTCAATAATAATAGAACTAATCAGAATATATGAAAAGAAAGAAAAAAATATAAAAAATATATAATTACTCAATCATCTAAGTATCTTTGTAATTTTGACCAGACAGAACTCAACTTAAGATAGTTACCAAAATTATATATAGTATCAATAATATAGTAGGCTATCTTGTAAAGAGTATAAAGAAAGTAAATATAAAGTTTCTCATATAGTAAACTAGTCTAATTATTTATAATAAGAATTATCTCAGAATATAGAATATGAACTATTGAGAAGACTATACTTATAAAGATAGCTACAAATGAACTAATTACTATAAGAGCAGAGATAGGGTTGGCCAAAATAGCTATTGTACTAGGTAAGTGTAGAATATACTAACTGGGAAGAGAAGAAGAGGACACAGTTGATCCTCTATAACTATAAGTAGCTATAAGGAAAAGAAAGCTCATTCATATAATAGTTGATTCTGAAGAAATATCTAAAGGAAGAAGTAGAGCAAATATATCTTATATATTTGAAGATAGAGATTTTAGATTAGTTGAGAAAATCAAGTCAGAAAGCCCAATAATAGAACTTTATCAATAATAGAACCTAGGAAGATATGATAATATATTTGCTGAGGGTGCCAGGGAGATATAATAACCCCCCCAACCTCTAAGAGCTTCCCCCCAAATTGCCACCCTCCTCTCCCACCATACTCATGACAAGACAGATCCATATACAGAAAGGAAGATGCCCAGATACTGTACCATCTCTTCTGTGGAAACAATTGTTCCAATGACATCCCCTTATACTAGCCCATTCCCCAGCACTATTGTCTCACACTTATGCTAGTTGAGTTTCACCCCAGAGTGTGCCTCATACCATTCCACTGTCTCCTTAAGTGCCTTAACATCTGCCACTGATCCAAGTCTAACTACCATATCATCTACAAAGGTCCCAACCTTCTACACCACACCATACATAGAGAGCCCTACTACCTTCTGTCATATCCTATCCATCAAAGGTTCCAATGAAAGGGCATAGAGGATGGGAGACAGTGGGTCTCCCTGAGGAACTCCTCTTCTCAAGAAAAATGCCAACCCCTAGTGACCATTACATATCAGCACTGCTCTACTGCCCTCCAGCAGATTCAATATAGAAGCTTGAAAACATAGTGAAACACCAATTCTATCCAGCACCTTGGCCAGCCATACCCACCTAACATGGTCATAGGCCATCTTCTGGTCCAAAAAGACCAGTCTACCATCTAGTCCACAAGCCCAGACCTGCTCAATAATGCTGCACACCCAGGAAGTCCTATCTCTGATAAGCCAGCCTCCTACAATGCCCCACTGCTCCTCATCCAGCATCTGTTGGGCAACCTTCTGAAGTCTTGCAACAATTACCTTAGTCACCATCTTCCTATCTATATCCAGAAGCATGATTAGCCTCCAGTTCTTCCAGTCCTCCTACCTCCCTTTGTCTTTATACAATAAGGCCACCAGCCCTAAGCCCTGCTCTCTTACCCACTTGCCATTCTGAAAAACATGATCACAGATGGCAGCCATCTCTCCTAACACTCCAGGGACCCTCACTATCTTCTTCCAGAAGTCCCAAGATAACCCATCCTCTCCTGGAACTGTCCCAAGCTTAGTTACTACAAGGACTCTCTGGATCTCCCCCTCTTGGACCAGTATGATTAAGTCACCAAGTCCCTCTACTCTTGGTGGTTCCCACTCCTCCAGTGTGTCTCCAATCACCTCTACATTTGCACCCTCTTCCTCCTCACTCCACAGACACTGCCATCTCTCCTTCAGTATCCCCAATATCTGTTGTATATCATACACCATATCCCCCTCAGCATCAAAGACCCCATCTCATAAATGTTGCACCCTCCTAGCTTGGAGGAGCCTAGACAAGTACTTAGTAGACCACTTTCCCTCCTCAAGCCCCTGCCACCATAGCCTGGCAGCCATTCCTTTCATACAAGTCTCCTCCTCCTCTCTCAATAACTGTTGCAGCTCCACTACCTCCAATTTCACCCACTCCAACCTCCAATCCTCCACCTCTTCAGAAGAAAGCAAATCAGCCCATTCTATCTGCAATCTAATCAGCCTATTAGAAGCACACCTTACTCACTTCCTTCTCTACCTCCCAGCCTCCCAACTAGCTCCTCTCCAATAAACCCTTGCAGCCCTTCTTCAATCTCATCCAACAGACACCCACAGACAAACCCTCATGTATCCAGTTAGTGATCCTCACTTAGATGTCCTCCACCCATAAGTCCCACAACCCCTTCTCAGCCAGTAGGGAGGAGTTAAGGTACCAATATCTGGGTCCATCTCTACTCTCCCAAACTGCCCCTGCTCCAATAGCCTCCAGTGATCAGACCATGGGCACCACTCCATCTCCAGAGTCCTCCAAACATCAGCACCCCAATATTCAGCTGTCAGAATCCAGTCAATCCTCATACTCAGTCCTTTCACCCTGTATATATTGACCCTCCTGTCACCCCACTGCACTCTACTCATATCCCCTAAGGAGCTAAGGTTCTCCACCTCCTCCCACCTATCCAAACCACCAATCCTCCCCCCTGCACTCCTCTCTCTATTTGTTCTATCCATCTGTGGATCCTGCACCATATTAAAGTTATCTCTCACAACATTGATGCCTTCCTCCAAAAGAATACCCTCCTCCAACAGATCCCTAATCCACTCAACCTGCTCACCCCTAACTGCAGGGCAGTAGCAGGAGCCAACCCTCACTGATTCCCACCCAGGTCTATGCTATTCTCCCCAGACCAAATGGCCACCCCAGCTCTTGATTCCACCCAAATCTCCTCTACCCTTCCTCACCAGGATCGCCACTTTGCCAATCCAAGCAGTAGCTCCTTCTCATTCTCTAGTCTATTCCACCTGATCTTCCTCATCCTCATACCATACATTCTGTAGTAAAAAGAGATCAGTCTCCAATCTCTTAAGCCAAGTAAAAATGTTCTTATGCTACTTAGAGCTCAACAATCTATTCACATTCAGAGAGAAAATGTTAGTTGTACTGTTCATTGGGAATAATGTTGATTATCAATTGTATCCTCTACAAGTCTGCATTCAACTCCTCCTGTGCCAAGTCCAAGTCATGTTCTGCAGCCAGCTCTTTCTCTTCAGCCACCTGTGCCTCCAAACCTTCCAGAAGTTCAGCCATTACTCCATTCTTCTTTTTCTTGAAGTCCTCATGATACTCCAGACATGCCTCCTGCCAGAGTTGCAAATCATGATGCTCTGCCCAACAGTAGGCAGCCCACTCACTAGCAACAACTGCCAGCTCTGCCTCTCTCACCTTATCAACCTCATATCCCTCCTCCTCTAGGAAAATCATGAGAATCTTGGCCTTCAGTACCTCCACTACCCCTTCTCCATACAGAATTCCTGCCTGATGCTCCTCACTCATCACTTGTAAGTCCACTTCCCCCAACTCCTCAGCTATAAGGTTATCCATCACCTTACTCATCTACAGCAGGTTCCCTACCTCCTTCTCTCCAGGTGTCTCTGGCCTCCCTACATCCAGCATTGTGGTATCTGCCTCTATACTGGCAGTCTCATCCCATCCCTTCTCTGGGACATCCACTAGCTCATCCTTGCCAATGGCTACCATCTGTCCTCCTTTTGCCACATCAGGAACCTGAAAGTGTACCTGCTGAGTACTCTGCATTAGCTCATCCTCTGCCACCCAACCCCTCCCAGCTAGACCTCACATGATCAGAGGAGGAGTATCATCCATGACTGGGTCTCAGACCTCAAATATACCATCAGCAAATGGGTCCTGATGTGGCACCTTCACAGCTTCTTCCAGACTCTCTTTCTTATCTCCTCCTCTCTTACTAGCCCAGACACTTACCTCCATGTCCCAGACTTCACAGGGCCCCCAGCCACCATTGTTGCCCCTCCTTCCATACTTGCCAGCAACTCTCTCTGCCTCCTATACTCTTGAGCCCTCTCTCACTGCCTCTTGTCAGTGTGAATATACTTACCATCAACAATCTCCAGATGTATTGACTCCTTGTACAATTTCCAGGCCTTTGCCCTCTGCTCAACAGCACCACTCAACTCCTCTAGAGCCTCCAATAAGTTCTCCTCCTCCTCTTCACTCCCTCTCACCTAGACAAAAGCCCCCCACATTAATACTGAGTGCTAGTTGCTTGGCTTCTCTGTGGCCTCCCTTCCAGTCAGTTTAATCCTAATATCTATGTCACCTGTCCTAAAGAAGGTCCCCTCTGATATCTGGAAACCTATATCCACCATATCACCATACTCTGTCATCACCTCCTCCACTCTCCTCCTAGTTTCCTTCTTTATCACTATAGGTACCCCCTTCACCAGCAACTGCACCACTCTGGGGTCCTACCTCAGACAGCACACCATGGGGACTACTACTTCCCCAACTGCCACTCTAGTCTTCAGAGCCTCTTCCAGTGGGCCCACCCCTCAAAGCTCACCTCAACCACTTCCAGACTCTTCAGGAACTTCACCAAGTCAGCTCCAGCCACCTGCTTCAAGATAAGCCCCAGGACTATCCTCACCATCACTGCCAAGCCCCAGAAGCATAAGGTAGCCACAAACTCCAAAATCAACTTCTTGAGCAATGGTGCCACCACCAGCCCCATTATACTATCAGCCTAGTCCCCCTTCCAAATCAGGAATCTCTGCCCCACTCTGCCATCAGCTGTTATATCTCTTTTTTTTTCCTGATTCTCTGTCACACTTCCATCAGCAGTCCCACCCCCAGCCACAATACCTCCAGCCCCTATGCTCTCACCCTCAGCCTGAGTACCTCCCCCCCTCTCAAGACTTGTCTTGCCCTTTCTCTCAGCAGCACCAGCCCTAGATCTAGCTAGCCACTCACTCTCCTTCACCTTGTCTACAAAGCTTGGGGGGCCAAGCCTCCCCCCATTATCACTGGACACTGGTCTACCTCTAGAGCCCTCTCCACCCTTCGACCCTCCAAAGGCCCCCATCTCCAGACCATAACCCCTCCACACATTCTGCTAGCCAAAAGCCCAAGGTCCGCCTGACCCAGCATGCCCATCAGAACTCTTGCTTGATGACATTTTTATTGTATCTTTTCTCCAAGTTGTGTCGAAAACTGTTACTTGAAGTTGGTATAACATGAATTATATAGGAGAAAGATGTGAGGCTTGTTTGATTGTAAGGAATGTATGGACATTGACCAGGAGGTGGGAGTGGTACAAATGTCTGAACATTGGCTAAGAGAGTGTGAAGTTCTGTGGGAGTTTTGGCACAGTATTATAGTTAGATTGGGTTTGTGGTCCCTAGTGGGGGGAGAAGGAGGGAGGTGGGGAGACCTCCAGTGAAGGTTAGTGGGTGAGATTGGTGATGAATGGTTGACTTTGGGGTGGGCCCTGGCAATTTGGGTAGGGATGGTCAGTTATTGGCTTTATGTCTTTGAGGAGGGCCAGCAGGTAGAAGTTGCTGCTAGGGTAGCATATTGGAAATGATTGTTACTTGACATTTTGAATGATTGGTAGAGAGTGTGGGGTCCTGAGTGAGGAGAACTATCAGAAATTGGTAAATTGTATTTGTAAGATGAGTGGAGGAAGAGTTTGGATAGTGGGAGGTTGGGTTGTCCTTCAGTAGAGAGAGGAGAAGTATAGATTATAAGAATCCAGAGACATTGGCTGAAGGGCTGTGGGTTCTTATGTATTATTATTTATAAATAGATTGATAATAAATGGAAGTCCAAGTGATAATAAAAAAAAAAAAAAAAAAAAAAAAGGTAATAATGTTATACTGAGAGTTTACATCATCTAGCTATATTATACTTTTTGCTCATAACAGTACTAGTATATTCTGAAATAGCTTGCTTAATATACATTATATCTTAGAAGAAACTCAATGATTTATCTGTAATAATCAAATTCTAGAATCATATTTCAATATTAAGAGTAATTTATAATATATTAAAATTAAAAAATAATAAAGCTGTAAAAACCAGTTATAGAAAATTGTACTTGTAAATATGATTGTAAGCAAATAGTATATTTTAAATATTGTAATGGTGACCCCAGAATGATGACATCAGCACAGGAGACAGCCTTCCTTGCAAGCCACCAGATCGGAGCATGAGAAGATTATACAGCATATGAGATGAGTAATGATGACCAACTATGAGTCATTGTGACCACTGCACAAGCATCCTGAAGAATATAAAAGAAGGATCAAGGAACCACAGTAGCAGCAACCAACAAGAACCACCAATCCCAAAATAGCTCAAAGACTTACCACAAATGAAATATGTGCTGCCCACCAAACCTCAAGGTCAAGGAATCACCAAGGTACCTCAGTTGAAGAAAGGATGTTCCAAGACATCAGAAGAGCCATGAGGACCCACTCAACAAGGACTCCTAGTGTCTACCTGGGTACTGCAGACCCTTAACACTTCATCCTCTACTGCCATGAAATGGAAACAAGGATCACCATTGCTACTGAATGCCTCCAAATATGGCAGGAGTACGAAATAGGAAACCTCCTCTGCCAGGAGTTCCCACAGGCCAGCACCCAAGAGCTACGAGATGCCACTCCCATGGATATACATAAAATAAGGACAGCTAAGAAGATCCATCAGATCTTCAGGCATGCACCATGGTCGATCCCCAACTTGGAGTATGTTAGAGTCTCAGATTTCAGAGACCTGTCATCCCACCGTATCAATGCACTAGAAGCCAGGGTGGCTACAGAAGCCCAGTCCACTATCACCCTCAACAGCGAAGAAGTAGAAGACTTCTGGCACCCCATCCTCCAGAACAACCCAGACCAATTCCTGCAAGGATTGATCTCAGTATTCCAAGGCCCAAGTATCTGGGTTAGATCTCCCCAAGACCTCACATTTGTTCCTTATTTTGTAGAAGAGAACCTCATAGACTGGAGAGCTCCAGACCTTGTTCCTGATTTTCCCACCACAGCCGAACGTGATGACGTCATCGGCGATGATGTCATCCCTTGCGACTTCGACATACACGAGACGTGCGACATACCTGAAGTATGCGAAATGCATGACCTGCATGATGAATTTGCGGATCTCATCTCCTTCAGTGATGATGACAGTGATGATGATGAAGAAGCCCCCATGGTCCTGAACTTTCTGCTCTAAGTTCTTTGTTACACCAGATAATGCCAGCACCAGTATTCTCATGTAACACTGGATAATGCCAGTACCAGTATTCTTATGTAACACTGGATAATACCAGCACCGGTATTCTGAGATGATGCGAAATTGTTCCAGCACTGGCATTTTGATGTGATACCAAATAATGCCAACCCTGGAACTTGGTAGTTTTAGTTATTGAAATTTATATTTAGCTTTATATCTTAGCAACTATTGAATTATATTTTGTATAAATACCCATCTTATTTCCTCTGAAATAAAGTCAGTTCCAGTTTCACTTACACACACTTCCTTGCAAGCAATCTAAGAGATAACAAGACAGTTAAAGATAAGAAGTTTGAGGACTATAAGACCTTGGGAAGGCACTCCAATAAGAACTTGCTTATAACAACTTGAGTTAGTCTAAGAGATATACCTTGAAGAGAATCTGGTGTATTTGAAGGACTCAGCGACCACTACATGACAACTTGGTGCCCATTGGCTGGTGATTCAAGATGAATCCCTCACTTTCAAGCTGAAAAATGAACAACCTCCACAACAACTACCCTGACTACAAGAGTCACTCCTGCAAGAATTCAAGACAAGATGGAAATGCATCCCCCTACATTCTATGGATATACTACTGAAGAGTCAATCCTGACCTTCATTGAAGACTTTGAACAATTCGCCACCATATGAGCCCTTAGTATGGATGCTCAATTGGCCCTTCTACCAGTCAGCCTCAGAGGACCTGCCAGAGACAAGTTCAATGCAGCCACCATTGCTGGTGCTGATGGAGTCAAACTTGCCAACATGAAGGACTTCCTCAGAACAACATATTATACCGAAGAGATCAAGCAAGCTCTCAAGGATCAACTCAATACTATCTGCCAGGGACTTAGTGAAGATCCCAACTCATTCTATATCCGAATCTGCCACCAGATTGTCTTGGCTGGCTATGATGACTGCCTCAA
>RBNI01001445.1:0-22422 GCA_003990745.1 Jimgerdemannia flammicorona | reverse complement strand
TTTTTTTATTCACTCTCGCTTTCCTCACCCTCGGTACCGAGTTCAATTTCTTCGTCTTCGCCAGAAACGTCCTCGCCGTCCCAGCATTCATCGTATTCTACTGGCTCAAGCCTCACGTCAAGGGTGTTATGCGCATTGTCGTTGTCGCCTACACCTCCGCCATTTCCGTCATGCTCGCGTCTTGCTTCGCGAGTGTACCGTTCGGCGTGCACGTCGACCATAGGTTCTTCGGCGCACTATTGTTTTACTTCTCTGGTCTTTGCGTCGCGAGGCAGACTTTTGTCAAAAATTCGTTCGTGAACAAACTGTTCGGGCTAGACCTCCTACGCTGGTCAGATACTGACTGCCGCGTCCTGCGCGTAAAAAATTACAATGCATCTTTATTGGAAATAAATCAATCTTTGTTTGCGAGACGAGAACCACGCAGTGTTCGTTGTGATGTGGCTCCCCCTCTTCGTCATCGCTAGTCCTGTATGGGCGGTAGCTTGCGCTTCTCGGAACGCCGAGGTGGCTGCGACCGGTCCTCCCGCACGTCGCCGTCGTCCGGCCCAGCTCCCTTTCCTGCTCCCCCTCCAGCTCCGGTTCAAGCTCGTGTGCAATCCACGATCCGGCCTCCTCCTCCTCCTCCTCCTCCTCTTACTCGGCGATCCGAAGTGGTCGTCCGCGCCGGGTGCAAGCCGTTCTTCCTCATCATCCGAGAACAGTTGCTGCCCGGGCGCCACACGGATCCTCAAGTCCCAAACAACCGTAGGTTTACTCTTGGCGAAGGTCGGCGCCGCCGCGCCAGGCTCACCGTCATCTCCTTCGTCGTCGGAGCGGACGGCAGCGATCGATTTGCGGCGCATCGGATAGCGGCACCGAAACGCTTGGGATCGTCTAAAATGATTGTGAACAGTGTGATCATGGATGTAAACATAATGTCAAAGAGGGAAATATACCATGATGAAAAAGAGGCCTTTACCGAATTGTAACCCAGGCTTTGTAACGACTTGACCCCTCTGAAATGTCAATCGAGTGTTCTTGGATAGGAGATTTCTTCCTAAATAAAACATCTTCAACCAACCGAAGAATGACAGCGAATACAAACCTCCTTAACTGCCTTCATATAAACACTACAAACGGCTGCCTGCACGGTCTCAGACCACCAAGCGCAAAGGCCTCCACGAGTTGCTTGATGACGTTGTCAACCTCCTACCCAAACCTGCCGTAATGCGCCAGGAGGGCCACGCAATCAAACACGGCAGTATGACGAGCTTCGCGAACGTACTCAGGGTAGTCTTGAAATGGAAAAACACGATCGATCTGACGGTGTCTGCGGTAGCGGCGTTCGTTGCCTCTGTGGAACAATGGACCACACGTGTTAAAGCATTTATCTCCTCAAATCAAGGAAAAAAACATGGCCCTCACAAAACCCACCTATATCCCACTCCTCTTTTCCCGCTGTTGTCTTCTTCTCTTTGCTACTCTCCCCCAGCTTCCTCCTCTCATCCCCACTGCTCTCCCGCTCTCGCCCGTCACCCGCCTCAAACCTGTCTACTCTGCACGTCCGTCAGGAAGATCAAGCACAGCTGCCACATGTTCGGCGAGTCAGGCGACCGAAATAGGTCGTTCGAGAAGAACCAGTAGGTGTCACCGAGGGGTAGGTGTCAGAAGGCCCTAAATGCCTGAGAATATGAAGGCGAGAAGAGTGCCCACAAACATGTCAGTTATCTGATTCTCGCCCCACCCCACTGCGAAGACGGGAAAGAAAAAACACCCACCGCCCACTTTGCCGCCTCCGCGACCCGACGGCCAGTTCGATGAAATTGTCGAGAGCCCAGTCGTGGCGCTCCTTGCGCTCCTCGATGGCCTCGACGGCCTCGACGGGGGCATCGTGGCCCGGCTCTTCCGGCTGGATGGCACAGCACTTTCACATGAGATATTGGCGAAGAGTGTTGATGTCTGAAACATCTGAAGAGGATTAGAAATTCATTAGAAACCGGAAACTCATCCACAAGGGCAACGCGCCAAACAAAAGCGAATCTAAAACCTTGTTCCTCCTCCTCGTACCCAACCCTCCCTTATCGACGAGACTGCCGATGAGGTGCACGGCCTGCTCACCTTAACATCGCAATGAGATGCTCGATGCGGGAGACGAGTGGAGCTGATCGTCCGTGAATTGGCCCGCCGGAATGTCTTGTAGAGTAAATGAAGGATAATGTAAGAGACTGCTTACGTTCGCAATTATGTTCACAGTCCGAAACACACACACTACGACCACCCACCTATTCCTCCCGACAACCTCGTGGTGTTGGGATTCCCGCTGTAAGCGAAACAATTTCAATAATAAAGTTCGAAGTTGTTGAGGCTTAGACGCGACTGCTCGTATATCCATTTCGGGGTCAACAAAAGGCTTCGTTTGCTATCGAAAATAAGTTTTTCGAGTTTTTTTCGTTTAATTCTAATTTTAAAGAAGGTTGGGAACGTATGCCACAGACGAGCGCCATTGGCCCGGGGACTCCTTTTTCGGACCCATTTTGCCTTTCAGGTTTTTAAGCCTGGAAGCCTTCTTATGCAAAGGGCTACATGCAGTCCAGAATAAATCTGGAAGCCTATGCATTTCATTGTGTGCGGAAAAAAGTACCGAATTACTGAGCTTATTTATACCCATGCGAATGGAATGGGATTAACCAAGGAGTTTGCCCATTAAAATTTTTTGGCGAACCAGGCGACGTCACCCGAAACCGAAACATCTCCGCCCGTACGCTTATCGCATAACGATCAAAATTCTTAGCCCTGAATAATGTCGGAATCGCAAGAACAGTTTATACAACCCACTCAGGTTGGATCCTGAACTCTGGAGACTGGTATTCGAAGGCTTGGCTCTGCGATCACCACCGAATAGATCATATGGGTTTTTCTGATTAGTGTTTCAATAAGCCCAACCAAGCGGACATCCAATAACATCAAAACCCTCCACTGACAACCCTCGCCTGCATCTCGCGCACGGTTCGTCCGAGTCGGTCGACCCCATCGGCATAGTTGCCATAGGCAGCGAGAGCAGCCGATATTGAGGCGAGGAAGCGGTCCTGTGATATGAGAGATTGTGGCCTGTGAGCTCTTTCGAGAACGAGGACCTGACACGTCCCAACCAAATCCAAACAAACGAAGACACACCAGATCTGCCTCCGACGCCTGCCCCGTTCCCCATGCCGTAACGTTCTCTGCGCCCGCCGGCACTATCACGATGCTCCTGATCGCACGTAGGAGGTTCATTAAGTGGGTTGCAGGGAAGAAGGGTGGAAGAGCTTAGCAGCGAGGACCAATAGAGATTGTGTTGAGTACCAAGACCAAACTGCCTATGTCTTACCGGTGGAACTCGGACTCAGTCTCCGGCGTACGGCTGCTTGAGCCGAACTAGGAGCGGTCGCTGCTGTGTCCAAATGCATGGAGGTAATGTGCAGATGGCAGTCATGGCGTTTTTTAGAGAGGCAAGATGGGTGATATGTTGTTAGAAGCGGAGGGCCGATATTCTTCGTCTGAGAGCGTCACCTAGGTCGTTTGCACCGTTCGCCTTCTTGTTCTCGAGCTGTTTCGGGAATAGGCGTTACAATTTAGATCAAGTGTGTGATAATATCCGGTAATAAGGTGGTGGTAATCGTGGATACGTGCCTAATAAAGCTCCTCCATTATCCTAAGCAACTCGCTCAGCAATTCGGCTGCCATGCGTGCTGTATCAAGACGTAGAAATAATTGAACATTGGTGAGCCACGGGAATAAACAAAGAGTGCTGCCACCGTACAGGATATATATACCAGAAGAGCTCACCTTAGCTCCCTCGTTCTCCGTTTGTATTTCACTCCATGCCTCTATCTCCCATCCCATGAGGCCCTCATGTCGCCATTCATGGGTGCGATGAGAAGGAGCGACGTTAGAGATGGTCATCAATGCAGCAACGGGTCGCTTGTGGAACCTCGCGGAAAGGTTGGTCAGTGCGGAGAGACAAGACGATTGTGAGGGTGAAGAAGCTTCTTGAGGTGGCTGAGAAATGTCAACGTCACGCGACTACCGTTGTCACTTCAGCAAGGTTTTTTTTTTTTTTTTTTTTCAAATGTTTGAACTACATCACTGTTGTTTATTCACCGCACGCCTATATCCTATTTATTTATAACCATATCAGTTCACCTTTCCTATAATTACATCTGTAATTTGTGGCTTATACTATCTTCAGTGTTACGTCATCAATCCACGTCATCAATTTCTATTGTATGTAATTACTTAATTACAATACACTCATGATCTTTGAGTATACAAACTTGGGCATAAAATAAATTACTGCATTATATAATGTAATAAGCTACCGCGCATGGGTCGGACATATTTTCTTTAATCCATCGAATGTGAATATTAACCAACCCTTAATCATGAATACCGACAAACTCCAAACGTTTAAGCAACTCTTTGCGAAAGGCATCGTTGCCCAAGAGCGAGCTTTGGTGATACAAGCCAACAAACTCAACTTTCCGAGCAACGACGAACAACTGCGCTTCCACCTGGCAAGGTCAGATGTTCCCGAGCTCCTCGAGTACCTTGTGTGGATACCAATTGAAAGATTCAGTGGCAACCTGAAGGTTTTGGGGAAAGGCGGATACTCGACCGTATACACTGGGATCGTCGAGTGGCCGACTGGCTTTGCCTTTCCAACCATTCATACCATTCGACATAAGGAAGCCATCGTTAGACGGAAATATGCATTGAAAGCGATTGATATCAATATGGCCCACGAGGTGAGTTGACTGCAGGATCTCTCCAACATTGATACCTACATTGTATCTTATTATTGATCCCGAACCTTCTACCTGTCGGTATAGCTGATGGTGGCAACGCACATCTCATATCATACACAAACATCCGTTGGCAATGCCATCACAATGCCTGTGATTGGACTCTCTCCTAACCCCGACCCTACCTCAAACAACTATCTCCTTGTCATGGAGTGCGCGAATGGAAACATTGAACAAGAACCGCTTGATTTCTCAAACTGGAAAGAAATTATGGTTGCTGCGGTCGACTTGGCACGAGGTATCATGGTTTTGCATAAACTAGGTGTCATCCATGGCGACCTTCACCCAGGAAACATTGTCACAAGGGGCAGATGGCGCCAGCTACGCATCATCGACGTTGGACTCAGCGGCACCATCAACATGCTACACGGTTTGGATGGCGTCTATGGCCGGCTTGCATACTTTCCGCCGGAAGTCTTCAACGGCGCGCCTTATACACAAGCCTCTGATATTTACTGTCTTGGTACCCTGCTGTGGCATCTCATAACTGGTGTGCCTCCACGGGGTATCGCCAGTTCAAATAATTGTCTGCGAGAAGAGATGATACCGCATATACCAGTGGCGCTTGAACGGGCATTATGCAATTGTTGGAAAGTTGACCCGGACAGGCGACCTACCGCTAGTTTTTTATATGAATCCCTCGAGCGATTGTCTGGGACTTTTATCAGGGATGAACTTTTGTATCAAGCACCATATGTGTCATCTTTGATGTTACCTTTGTCTCGCAAGACAAGCGCCTTCATAAATAAGAGACGTCAATTGCATTTTTCTCAATCCAAGGCTTCAAGCACAAACACATCTTTTGTCTTTGGCGAAGCATCTACTACGAGCAGTGAATTTCACACGTATGTCTCTCTCAGGAATCTAAGTATTCTGGGAGCCACAGAGGACAATAGGTATGTTTTCGCCCATATGCATGATGTTCATCTCATTCTCAAACTTCCTTATCACACGCTCAAATCAATACTTACTCGTCATATTTTCATTTTTGCCGGCGAGGCTTTAGTAGTGTATCGAATGTGTTGGCTTCGAATCGGCAAAGTCTTATATCGAATATATCAGCTTTGACTCAGCGAAGTCGTGTATCAAATATATCAGCTACAATTCGGCGTTCTTTGGCCGCCGCCTTGTCTTTGTGACGTTGGCTTGGCTTACATAGTGTGAGGGTACATCCAACAAACATATCTATCATGACGGAATATCCCAATGATTAGCCAAATTGTACCATCTAGCATTCTCAACTTTTCCTTTGCGACAATAAACAAATATTTATATTTATTCGTTAGAAGTATCCCCTTACTTTGTATACTTTAATGAATTGACGACGAACGGGCTACACCATAATCCGCTTAATATAACATGGGTGACGTTGATTGACATCAGTATGTCGGAACCATGAGAACTTTTCCATAATTTCGTTTGATGGAACAGCCTTTTTCTCTGGCAATGTGGAAAAACATATCAGCTCCCCACGACCTCCGTCCGGGCCCACCAAAAAACGCATCGCTAGCCCACATGCTTGCCTCCACCACTTCTCTGCCAACCTAGCCGCCTCGCGTCTCCGCTCCGTCCCGACGAACGCGCTCCCCAGTGGCCCGCCTCCGCCAACGTCGAAAACGCCGACGCGACGTGCATAGCTCATCTGGTAACCTTCGAGGATACCGCGGCCCTGGGAATGGATAACAAGGAATAGGAGAACACGCTGATGGTTGGCGGTGTGTGGTTCTTCGTCTTTATCCGAAATTAGGATAAAAGTGGTCACGGTCTGTTGGGCCAGCCCGGTGACATATAATTATATATGTATTTTATTATTATTATTATTTTATATATATATAGCAGAAAAGTTGTATTTGGATACATATTATGAAAATTAATGGCGATAATGGCGAAGGCATCATCAACATGTTACACGGCTCAGAGGGTCTGTACGGCTGGCTTGCATACCTTCTGTCGGCGCACGCCTCTGATGTTTACCGTCTTGGTACCTTGCTCGAGGATACCGCGACGGGAAGAATATAGGAGAACACGCTGATGGTTGGTCTTCATTGGTATTGGATAAAAGTAATCACGGTCTGTTGGGGGGCAAATATTGACTGTGTGACCTGCTAACCCTCTGGTTTAGATATTGCAGTGTGTAATTTCAATTTGCCCAGTCCTATACAATACGCACATGATCTTTGAGGTATGCTACGGCTGCGGGTTGTGTATTGATCAACTATTAACAAAAATATAATACGCTTCATTCCTGCATCCAGTATGGATTAGAACTTGTAGGCTCAGTGCTTCCCGCCAATACCATTGACTAGAAAGGAACACAAAGGCGCTCTGATTTCATTGCAAACGTCACATGACGTATCTAAACGTCACGCAAATAAATCGACCCCTGCTGAAAATGCAAGCTGCTGAAGCCATCGAAGTTCAGTATGGACGAAATCACTCTGCCGAAGTAGCTCCGTCGAAATTCCGACCGACGAGATTCCCACTTCACTGCCGCTGAAGTCCCCAGAATGCCCTCCACGGCCACCCTATACACCCTGCTGCAATGACAATGCCGAAATCACTCCCTATGCCTTTGCCCCATTCCAGCCGAAATTTATTATCCTCCAGAGTTTTTCCGTCCATGGGCGATCAAGATGGCCGCGCAGGATCCGGTCGCGAGCCCAACGAATATGGTGGCACGATTTGAGGTATGTCAAATGTTTCTGAATGGGTAGATGTATCCTAGAGCCCTATGATGAAAGGCGAGGTGTGTGCATTGTGTTGGATTTAGGTTGTCATAGCTAAGGATATATATTGCGAGCTGAGATGAGAGCGTAAGCTACCCTAGCAATATATACATTCAAATTAATATTTTCATTCTCTCCTCCTGTCACCCCCTTATACTCGGATTCTGGCTTCGTTTCACCTCCCTGTTGCCGATGCCGCATCTCACGCCCACCGACATCACTCACGCAAGCCCTACCAGGTGATTACCGTATGCGTCTCAGATGTGTCATCGAGGGCTGGTCGCGCTTTGCAGAGCCGTGAATAATGTATAGGGGCGTGATTGAGAAGGTAGATTTGGTTTCGTTTGATTTCGTTTCGTTTGGTTTGGTTTGGTTTGGTTTGGTTTCGTCATGTCAACGTTTGACGGTGGGGCGTAATTTAAATTTCCCTGATCAGAAAGAGCGCTTACATAGTGAATTGTTACGGTTATTTATTTCATTCTTATGTAATATATATATATATATATATATTCTTTGCTGTGCTTGTAGATGCGACACCTATTTACACACGAAACCCTGTCGCGCTAGTCCCAAGAAAGTATTCGGGAAAATTATCAACTTTGAGATACGAGCCGAACCGGTCTTGGCCTCATCACTACTGCCACTGTCACCGCCACCGCCACCGCCACCCGCGAACTGTGGTTCTCGGAGCACACTCATGTGGCGGCGCAGACCTGGTGCGTTGGTAACGCGTACGGGGTGATATGTGTCAATTGGAAAAGTTGAAGAGTAGCGGGATTGTATTCTCATGGAGCTTAGGCAGACCAACTTTGCCGTGAAGTTCGTCGAGGCTGCTAACAATATCTTTCGTGTCGATCTTTATGTCTCCTGTGTCACGCTTCATGTCCTGTATATACATACATGTAGAAGAAAAAGGAATATAACATAAACACCGTATCGGGACAATCCGATAACACAAAATATATCGATTGCTACTAACCGACGCTAGATTAGAAGATGGTACTGGGATAAAATAATTTACAATAGCAAAAAATTTCGCTCGTTTCGATGAATTTTCGAAGTCCACAATAAACCGTAGCCCCCATGATGATAGTCTGGCCCTCCCATACTGCATATCGTCATGTCCGGCTCTCCCGCGTGCCCGTCTCCCGCGTGCCCGTCTCCCGCGCTGGTGGTCATCGTGCCTGGCCCTCCTTTTGTGCTGATTGTCATTTGCTCCCAACCTCTCTCATTGTTGTCCGGTATGCCCTCCCGCGCTACTAATTGTTATTCTGGTATGCCCGGCCCTCCCGCGCTACCAAATGTCGCTTCTTCCGTGCTGCTCATCGTCATTTCTGGTTCTCCCGTACTGATGGTCGTCGCGCTTAGCCTCACCCTTGCTGCTTATTGTTACATCTAGCATCGATGATTTCCGATGGTCCTTGTGCCCGGTCCTCTCATGCCGCTCGTCGTTATTGCCGACCTTGCCGTGCTGATAGTAGATCCTACCCCTACCGGTAGTCGCCGTGCCCGACTCCCGCATGCTCATCCTGGCTCCTGGCCCCCGTACTGAAGGAAGGAGGTTCGTTTCCGGAGATAATCAAAGGTTGATGACCTACTATGTGCGGTTTTCGTTCAATGAATTTCCTACGACGGCGCGCGAATTGTTCCAATTTGCTGGAGTCCGACTATTTCACAGAATTGTGTAAACAATACTTTGAATAGTAAAGCGGAATGTAGGGCATGAAATGAGTCGAGGAATGGAGCCGACATGCTATCCGAAAATGCGTACACCTCAATATCACACAGAAAAGCCATAAAACGACGCTCACAAAACTACGCCCAAACAACTATTCTAGCACACCAAACCCGCTTAGAGATCCCGCAATTGCCGCAATTCCCTGCTCTTAGACAGTAAGAGATTGGTGTACAATGCATACCAAAATGGTTCAAGGAGAATGACTGATAATTTTCCGCGTGGCCGACATGAGCTCGGAAGCCTTGAAAAAAATATATCGTTTCGCGGTAGAGTAGCCGAGACTGGTGCCTAGCGGAAGTTCGGTTTTTAAGCGGCCACACCGAGAGTTGCGGGCTGATGAGAATGAACGAGTGTGATGAAAAAAAAAAAAAAAAAAATGGAAGCAGGGTGGAGTATTAGAAGCTAAGAGTTTGGATTGTGGAGTGCGCACTTTACATACTCTGGCGTAGTGTGGAGTCGATCGTACAGTCGTGTTTCCTGTTAATTTATTAAAAATCTCAAAGATTATCGTGAGCGATATAGTCGCGTAAGTTTTGGAAGCATTTCAATGTGTATCTGACATGGTGCTTGACGTATAAGTCCGATCGTATTGCTTACCCTTGTCGACTGCTTGAAGTTCGCTTGCTCAATATGACACATTTGTGGTTTCTCGATTTTACCGGTTTCAGGCGACCAAACCTATGCGAGAAAAGACCCGCAACTAGCCCCGTTGGCTAGATATAAAAATACTGTCGACATTGAACAGTGTACCAGGCGCTCAAGGAACTTTCGGTGGCAATATCGTAATTGTGGGTATATTTATAATTACATAAATAACAATACATTTGAGAAACAACAACGCAGCAAACCTACTCCCAATTATTGGGGGTTACTCCCACTGTTAAATGCCCCATTGCCAAATGACCCACCGCTAATTGTATTGGTAATTGGCCCATGGTTAACTGTTCCGAAATGTATAGCCCCACCTGTAACGGTAGTGGTTATGGGTGCATAGTACGCATTGCCACCGACTTTCATGTTTTTGATATTGTTTGTCGTTATTATATTCGGCTGCTGCCGTACTCTTTTCGGCGCCGGCTCCGGCGCCGCTTCGGCCTCATCAGGTTCTGCCTCTATAAAATCGTCTCCCAGCACGGATGCGCCGGTGGAAAGGCCGCCATTGTAATAGGCGATCGGAAAATCGTCACAGCAGAGCTTGAAGTAAGGGTGCTGCTTATTTTTTGTCTTCTCCACCACGAATGATCGGCATTTCGACGTCAGGTCGGTGACATATACCAAGCCATCTCCTTGCTGACCACGGCCAGACAGAGCATTCCCGATACCGATGGTGAAGGCGCTGTATTTTTCTTTGCCACGTGCGTTCCTCAGATATCCAGTATATGACACCTCACTGGCAAGCGACGACGACATAACGACGAACCCGGTTCCTTGGTTGAGCCTATTGATCTGACTCTCGTTCAAAACCATGTTTCGTAAGCCAAGCTCTTGCTCTTGCTCTTCATTGGAAGAAAGCGTGGGAGTAAAGGTGGTTTCGGTGACGACGCCGGCGGCGTGACAGCAGTTGATGAGGAGAACGAGTTTTTTGACATCAAATTTGGCCAGACAATCCTTGAGGCATTTTGCGTCGACGGCGAATTTTGCTGGGTCTTGACCGTCTTGATACCCAAATGGAATGAGGAACGTTTTGTCATCCTTGGCACGCCCGCCGTGTCCAGAGAAGAAGATTATGACGGTGGAGTCTTCGTTGGCGTCCCTGGACATACTATCCATTGCATCGAGAATGTTGCCCCGAGTTGTTTCTGGTCCGGTCAGCTTGATCACTTGTTCTGGCTTGTAGGCACACCGTTTACGGTCCGTCAGAATTTCGTGGAGCCAATTCGTATCGTTGATGGTGCTGTCGTAGGCAGGATCAGGCTCTCCGGATGCGTTTACACCGGTGCCGATCAACAGAGCGTAACCCTTGGTGAAGTTGTTCATTTGTTTTGGAAATAGTTCGAGAGAAATACGATCCATTCATATCTGTTGACGGAGGTATTTATGTGCCACAGCAACATGACACATGATTTCCAAGATGTTGGACAAATAATTGTTTATATCATTTGAACGGTATGTAACGTCACACACAGTTCCGCAGTTATGGGGGGTTTTCACTACAGGCAGAGTCGAGTCGTTCTGCACTTAGCCGTCATTCAGCCCTTAGCCGTTCAGTGCACGCAAATTCCGACTGTACCCTATTCAGCTGAAACCCCTTACAACAATGACAGTGAAACAAAGACGAAGTACTTGGAGACGTTTGTGTAATAACGGAACATGGGTATGGAATCAAATTACTTACCGCAGTAGGGAAGCTAAACCTGTATCGTCCTGCAAAAATTTGGGACACCTTGCGGTGCCGACGGTACCGAGGCATAAAAAGGCATAAAAGAACATGATTGGTTCAGTCAATCATGTAAAAACATACCAAACGATCATTGATCGACATTGCCAAAGGTGCTGGGTACAGCCCGGTTGTGGAATGACAATGCTTGCAGTCGCTTTTCAGGCCAGGCGGCTAAGATGCATTTCATAGTAAAACCCTTAGCCCCACTTCACACCGCGCGTATATACATCCACAAAAGTTAAGTTTATGTAATGCGAAAAGAATAGAAAAGTCGAAATGTATTATAATTACGTCAATAATATGCATCGACTTTTCTATTTCCAAAGAGAAATCGCTGTCTCATTGTCAGTGTGATAACATTACATCAGCACAATCTCTCATTTTTTGACACCTTTATTCACGCACTATTTTCACTGGGGGCCAAACGATACGAGATGATAAACGTGACTGTTAAACAATGACCCATGCCGATTTGCAATTTGCGGAACTTTATTTGGAACCCGTGGATAGACAGTCCATTAGCTCAAAAATAAGGTCGGATTTGATTTGAACACACTATTAATGATTCCAATTCGAACTTGTACACATGATAGGTCACGTAAATCCTGTCATCCCATGCCTACAAATACTCTCTTGTGTCAGACTGGATTATCGCACTAGGTTGGATCGTAGAGCCATGTCGAGATCATGGCTGGATCGTAGGATCCCGTGCTCCAAATCGAACTAGGCTTTTCAGATCGAAACGCTGTGCATTACCAAAGTAGCCCATTTGAGCGATCAATTTATAGCCTGTTCGCGTTCATCGATTACGCTTCTGGATTGAGCCGAGAGCGTCATTTTTACGATCAAGCAAGCAACAATACTTCTGGCACCTTGCTCAGAGGGAATAGGTTATTGGTGTAGAGAGCTCTCTTCATTTCCTACAATAATATGGATAGCAAAGTAAGCATTCTCAATTGTTTTTAGTGGTTAGATAGTAAATTTGCAATCTTTGTATCACTTGCTGACTCCTTGAGTGGACATCCGGGAGCCTGCCTGACTACCCTACCCCTTTAATTTCGGCATATACCCAACTAGTGACAGTCTGATTCGGTTGGCTAAGCAAGAGTGTCACTGTATTTCAGAGGGGCAATTGTGCATGTAGTGCTCTCAACGAATCGAATCGAAGCGAATCGAATTTGACCCCAATTCGATTCGATTCGAAATATTCGATTGGAACCTAATTTTTCAAAATTCAATAATTCAACAAAAACATGTCCAAACTTAATGAATTTTAGCTTATTGGATTCGCTTTATTAAGGCAAATCTAGCACAACAAAGAATATTATATTTAGATTTAGATTCATTGAGTTATTGTATTTTAAAGTTAGGATAAAATTTTTGAATCAAATCAGACATCAATTCGATTCGATTCGTTGGGAGCATTATGTGCATGAAATGTAGCTCATACTGCAAGTTATGTCGCGTCGAATTGATTCGATTCGTTTGGGAGCATTATGTGCATGAAATGAAGCTCACTACTCAAAGTTATGTCGCGTCGAGAAACAGTCGCTTATATCAGCGCACTGATCTTGGTATAGTTCGCGATTGTCGATTGTGGCTTGTGATATGCAATCTGAACCCACGAAACCTTGAGTCGTGTAAAGAATTCCCACACATATGCGAGCTCTATTTATGAGAGCTGCAAATCTAAATTATGCCTCTTCGTTGTTCGAAAGGACAACATATCCCCAACTAAGTGTGCCAGATTTCTCGCTATTATACAACTATATATAACAAGAATTCGTATCACACTGTGCGCAAGACTCGAACGATATCACGAACAATACCTGTTAGGGAACGTTACGGCCTAGAAGGACTCTGAAGGCTCTGAAGAACTAAAGAGCTACGTTAGTATATCTGGTGAGGCTCAATAAAAAAAAAAAACTTTCTGAGGGTTTTTGTGGATCAGGGATTCTCGCGGGACTGAGATCTTGGAACTGGACTCTGAACATTACATTCTGTCTAAAAATTGAAAGCAATTCGATTTCATAACCAAATACAAATGTGAGTAGTGAAGAACTTGCATTCGCTGACAATCTATTTGACGCGCAAAGATACATACTAACTAGGACGCTATTTTGGTAGAGCGTCTATTGCAGCTACATCGAAGTGTGTACGCCATGATTGTACAACCAGATAATCATTCTGAAAGCTCTCATACATCAGAAAACATTCTTGGTGATTATAGTTTGAAAGATCGATATATATTCGGATTCGGCGTCTCAATTCCATTGACTTATGCCTTGCATCACCTGTTTTTATATTTAGATGATTGGCGCTCCGAGCTCGACAGGGCCATGAACGAGCCCGAGAGGTTGCATGAATTGGCGGGTATTGTCCGCAGGATCTTGGAGGATGACAACTATGGCCAATCTTCGTCGTTGAGCGCCGCCGATCGTGTTTTGTTGTGCGATGCCGCCCTACTTTCGCTTGAACCCGGGCTCCAAGACTTACTGAAGGATCTCCACATGACGGATCTGGCTATACCGCTCATTATGGACTATTCTTTCAAGCAAGATGACCTCGCACAGGCACTTCAAGACTCGAATCGAGCGCAGGAGCTCGGTATTGAGACTGCGGCGCTAAGTCGGCTTAAAGATCGGCTCGAAGTTCGTGGCCTTTTAAAGGCTGCAGGTGTCGGCAATCCCTCCTGGCTCGACGAGTTTTGTCGGCGATTTCCAACAAGAAGGCAACTCCAGCAGCAACGTTGGGTGGACATTCAGGGGCAAATATCATCGAGCGGCGGTACTTCCACGGTCAATGAAAGAATCATAACCGAGTTATGGGCTGCCGGAAACGATATCAGGTGCACCGTCTTCAAATACAAACTTCCTCCTATTTTTACCGACAAACTCGAAAGTGAAGGTATCAATTGCATTGACGACATCGACCAACGTCGCATAGAGCAATTGATTGCTGAAGAGAGCGACCCAAAGGCCAAGAGCAAGTTGTCTCGTATGTTTCACGAAGAGACCGCTACCGCGCGAGAGGAGAAGAATCGCGCAGAAGAAAGCAGGCTGGCGAACAAGGTGCGCGTCGAGGAAGCAATAAAAACCGTGAGAGATCTCAAAATTGAAGCGGCCACCGATCACCCAACCGAAAGAGACAATCTGAAAGATCGCATTCAAGAGTTGCATCGCATGTTTAAGACGGACGGTCTTACTTGGCCAACTGAGTGGGACTCTACGGCGCTGAAAAACAGCCTCAGCAACATCGAGAACGATTTGATTGGTGCATGTTCCGATCTCGACCCTTCGTCAGTTTCGGTCGAGCCGGACGAACAACTCATCGCACGATGCAGCGCCGGGCTGGCCCTCCACGGCATGTATTTTGGCGGAAATCCTGAATTACTTGGCCACCAAGCTAGACGTCCGTTGTTGCGCGAGCCAGTTTACTGCCAACTGGTCCCTCCTTTGCACGCCAACAAATGTGATTCGGTATCGTTCTCAAGCGCTGAGACGGGCGCGGAATTCCGTCGTATCGCGATATCATCTGGCTACACCTTGGCTTCCGGCTTGAGAGCGGACGGATGTGTTTTTGGTGGCGGGAACTCGAAGACTCTAACGACAACCGCGGCCGCTATGCACTTCAACCTTTTTTACACGAAAGCATTTTGTATTCCCCGAGATCAGATGAGGTTGTCGAGAGAAGCTGAAGGCGACGCACGTGCAGTGATCAACATGGAGCGGGCACGTAAATTTCTTTCCGAATACGGTTCGCATGTTTCGAGTGGTATGCATCACCTCGGAGGCATCCTGTGGCGCATCGTCGAGGTGAAGACAAACGATGAAACGGAGGCTTCGATTTTGCAAACTCTGGCCGGTCGTCAGATAAGCAATGAGGAGTCACTCGGTTTCTCTGGCTTTGGATTCGAAGCCGGCACTTCTGTTAAGCATACGAGCTTCAACTTTGAATCTGAGACGGCGACTTCAGAAAACGCAAGACGCGATGCAGAAATTAGTCTGAAAGCCGAGGCGCATGGACCGAACACCACGAATCCCGATCTTTTCTACAAAGTGCTGCAGTCCAACAACCGCACCTGGCATATCATCGATCGAGATGACTTCGGTTCACTTGTGCCAATCTGGGACTTCTTGAAAGATGACTCGAGCGCGGAGATTCGCACTGCGGCTCAGCTACTTCGCACGGCGTGGCTCCAGAATGCTGGCCAATACAACTACATCCCGATTGTGCAGTTTGAAATACAGCGCGCAAAGATGGATGCCTTGATTGCCGATGCGGTGAAGAACAATGCGTGCCATCTCAGCAGCCAAATCCGCAATTTTGAGTGCGGGCTACCTTTCAACGAAGCATTCGATGAGTTGGATAGAATACTAGTTAAGACGCTAAACTTGGATCTTATATCCGCGACAGATAGTGACCTCATGACAACTCTTGTTACAATATTCTATATTATTTCTCGCTGCAGATATGAATCTGGTCGAACCTTGCTCGAAGCAATGCAGCGCAGTTATTTGCCAAACTTCTTGGACCGAGTCGCTGAGCTTGAAGGTAAACCGGAGTCGCACCATCTGCTTCGAAAGGTATTTGACGCCACCACACGAGAGCAACTTGAACAGGCGAGCATTGTGTTGACACCGAAGCTGCGCAAGATTGTTGTAGCACCGGTCGGCGTGATAGGTAATTCGAAAGTAGGCGACACAACTCGCTCGTGGGATGTTCCGTCCGTCGACATTAGCGATCTCGCCGAGTCTCTTTCTTGTCTGAAATCGGAGATAATGGACGGTGTTCAAGCTATCGACTTGACTTTACTAAATCAGCGCGTGTCGGAAGTGTTGGCAAAAAACATTGGACAACAACCCCAATCGATAGGTTCACACGCGGCCGTCGCAGAAAGACTCATCAACTACTACGGCTGGACTGAAGATGGGTTTCTTGTACCGCTCACTGATGAAGGCATGCATTCGTTGATTGAAGATGTGAGGAATATCACGCATCCAGAAGCTAATTTGACCAAGCCACGAGCTCGTCAACCAGAGGAGGCCGATTGGATTAGTATCGCTCAAGATGACATAAACGAAAACAACAGCAGCACTGAACAACGAAGCACGTCACTATCCGCAGCATTGCACTCTTACTCGTCCATGTTGGTTGACAGGCCTTTGGTGCTTGCACAGAAGGCAGCAGATACGTACATTCTGGATTGTCTGCGCCATCGGCTGGATCTTGCGTTACCGCCTCTCACGGCCAATTATATAGAAGAGCATACTGAAGAACATATGGAAGAGGAAAATGCCGAAGATGAGACTTCTTTCGACTGGTTCGACGAGGCAGAAGACTTAGTTTCATCTTCAACTGTTCCTGTCAGCAGTCTCTTCGATATAATGCTGGGCGTTGTCAACTCGTTCGACGTGACTGGCAAGATGGAAATATTTCGCCTGCTGCTCAACCGCCGTAACGCTGTGCCTCTCATCACACCATCGAACCGTGACTCTTCGCCCTTCATGTTCAACATTTCTGCTTTGAGCTTCATTGAGACTACCACAGTTGGCGGTACTGTGCGCCTATCCAAGGATACATCTATGCTGCGTATCGCCGTCATCTCGTGCAGAACGATCGAGCAAAGTCAGACGGCTGCGTGGATGAAGGAGCTGTTCAACATTCATTCTGTGCACGCCATCGATCGAAACACTATTGGCGGCAAGCTTACCGAGTGCACATCGGTGGCAGAACTTGGGTGTGGATTCATTGTGTCTTCCGACGTTGGCACGCAGGCACGCACCACGACACCTTGTATGGTTCTCCACGTCATCGGTGATTTCACGCCGCTGTGGCCATTCCTGCGGCAATATACAGATTGCTTGTTAGTTGAGAGCGATCCCGATCCAACCCGCGCATTTAGCCCCCCCAATCAACACACCATCAAAGGCATTGTGAAATGGATACCAAGCCCGATCACGGAAAAGTCAAAGGTCATAACCAAACCGTTCAAGCACCGTTGCTTCACTGGAAATCTCGGATCGACAGTTCCTGAGATCGCGCGATTGCTCGTCAATGCATCCAAGGCACTTTCCAAGGAAATCAAAGAGGTCGAAGGATATTCGCGAACTCCGCTCGCTCGCTTCTCATTGCCCGGCCTTCTTGATGTTGATCCCGTCAATCTGATAGAACTCCAGTCAGTTGTGAAGCGGCAGCCTTTTGAAAAGCTGCGACTGGAGGATTTCAAAATGCAGCTTAGTTATGTCAAAGAAGCCGCTGCCGTGAACAACTTGCACTCAATTAAAAACCGCAACAACCCCGGCGAGGAGACGAGGATCGGGAAGGAAATTGATGCCGAGCGCAGAAGGCGATACGAACAAGCCTACGACGTGTCCACGCATGAGTTTGTCCGACTGTTTATTGGAGTTCTTCGGCAGCCAAACCCCGTGTCGCGCGTGCTAGGTATCCGTCAGCTAGAGGAATTGCTCGTTTTAGAGTGTGCCACGGCGTTACGGCAGCGAAAGGAAGCAGAACAGGCGGCATGGACGGCATGCGAGGAAGAGCGAAGGCGTTCAGGAAATTACTCAAGCCGTGGCTACAATTTGACACGACTCATGGATCATTGGCGACGAGCCAAACAAAGTTACAACCTTACCGTCGTCTCGCTGGAGCACCTGTGGCGCGAGGTTAGCCATTTGTATGTTGCTGAGCCGAATCGTTACTCCCTGCTTCCCCGCTTAGCGGCGCAGCATCTTATAGATGGATTTGCGCTCGAACTTATGGACGGAGATGCAGGCATGATGAATTTGCCATGGATTCAGGCGGTCTTGAGAGAATTGGAGACCATGCTTATTGAGCAAGAATTACCGAGCCATGAGGTACAGCAAGACTTGGGCAGTATATGCGACAACGGTCGTTCCGTAGTCCGACCTCGTATATTCGTGCTATCCGTGATGGGGGTACAGAGCAGCGGGAAGTCTACGCTGTTGAATATCATGTTTGGAGTTCGCCTGCGCACGAGCGTCGGCCAGTGCACTCGTGGCGTCAACATGCAGCTTCTCAAAGTTGAAGGCCGCGCAGAGTACGACTACATACTTTTGCTGGACACCGAGGGTGTTCGAGCTCCCGAATATTCGGAGTTACCTGAAAGTGAAGTACGTTGTTGACGCGTCGCATGTGGAAATAATGTACTCTAATTCAGCTCATGTTAACGACGCGTTTTCATTTTAACGTTAAAGATCCATGACAACCGCATGGCCACATTTGCACTTCTCCCGGCCGATGCGACGATTGTCGTCAACAACGGCGAAGACGACAAAGCCGTTAAGGAAATCTTGCCAATCGTTCTATCGGCATATCAAGATTCGAAGCTGGCCGAGAGCAACGGTGGCCAACTCAGCTCCATGATGTTTTTTGTGTACACACGTATCGATACCACTCAAACTGGAAAGCTTTCAGAAATCAAGCAAAGCCTTATCTTGGCTCTTCGGGAGGCATTTGAACAGGTATCGAAACTTGGGGAGACAGCAGCGACACAAAGGGAAGACGATTATCTTTATGATGATGGGGTCCGAGTATCTTCAACACAGCTGAGTGTCAACAGCGCGTTCCGAGACTTCCGTTATGACGCCGCAAAGGACGGAGATAGCGATATAAAAGTGCTTGGAAACATCAAACGCGATCACGCACCACCTAACGATCTCCCCATTACGCAATATGGCGAGGATTTGATGCAACTTCGCGAGCACATTCACTCTCGACTCACTTCCTCGGCATCTGGGGGATGGCGCACAAGAAATATTCAGACATTCTCAGACTATTTGGAGACGGTATGGCAGTGCATCCTGTCGTCCAACTTCCAACTCAATTTCAAGTCAGCAGTTGAACGCGTTGCTCACGACGACCTCGAGAAGAAGATGTCGGAGGCGCAACGGTCGCTGACACAACACTACGACGAAAATTTCAGCAAACTCGAGAAAGAACTTGTGAGTCACGGCGATAACAAGGCGGCAATGGATGCAGAGTTGGTTAACCGCATGCAAAAGGAGTTTGAGAGCCGACTGGAAATCTCAGTCGAGTACGAGATCACCGAGCTCGACAAGCGAATTCGCAGATACCTTTCCGAGCCTCGCTGGGAAAAATGGCAAACCGACCAGAAGATCCGTTGGGAACGGGTACTATTGGATCAAAAGAACTTTTGGAATCGAATGCTTGGCGACATTATCAGCAACCAGTGCATGTTTGGTGCCTATGTCGCCAAGTATCAGGAACGCATGAGAAAAAGAATTCGGGAGCTCTTCCAAGGTGACACACTGGAGGCACGGCACAACCGCGAGGGGAGCAAGGAGGTAAAACAAAAAATGTTTGAGGACATTTTCAGTGCCTTTGTTCAAGAAGCCAAAGGAGCTCATCCGCCTATGGCTAGCGAGGTTGATAAGATTGTGCTGAATATCTATAAGAATCACCAGAGTATCATTGCCGACAATATTAAGCTTACCAAGAGCGCATCGCAATTGTCATCTTCCTGGCAAAGAGGTGTGACTGTCGTGAATGATATCATCCACAGCTGGGTCTCTGGTCCCAATTCGCGAAGTGATGAGCAAGAGGTTCTGAACCGCCTTACTGCCAAAATCAATCGCGATCTACATTCGGTGCAACGCTACTCTGATAGGCTTGTCATAGAGGCAATAGACTCGACGAATTTAATACTAAGAGGAGCGAGCAAGGGCCTGCGACAGAAAGGACACGAGCACGCCTATTCGTTAGTTGTCAGCCTACTGAAAACCGCACAGGACAACTGGGACATGCACAACAGTGTTTCGGTGCGCCTCAAGAACGAACAAAACCAAATGTGGATTTTCTTTGACAACGTCTCCAAAGGCGTTGCAGGGGCCGAGCTCCTCACGGCAACTCTGCATTCTATATTCCAGCTGCACATGGCTAATGCTTTCGAACACGAGCTTATTCCTTTCGTTGCCGCTGTTCTCAAAACCCGACAATGGGTGCTCGACCCAAAGATTATGCAGGCTCACCTCGACCTAGACCTGCTAAACATGCTCGAACGAGGCGAGGAGTCGCGAGTTTTGGAGATTTTCAACCCAGAAGCAAGCCGTAAGCATTACCAGAAGGTCCAACACAATCTCATTTGCAAGACGATGCAATCAGTTCTGCAGCCTCAGTGGAATTTATTTAGAAGCCAAGTAATCAGCAGCTTGAAAGATGCAGCCGTCAAGGCAAAACGAGCGGAATCCCGACGAGCGGCCAAGTTTCTCAGTGCGTTACGAACGTCATTAGCGAACCTTTTAATGACTACGTATCTGTCTCTCAAAGTACAAAGCGGTGGCAGCGATTTTGACTCGTGCGACGGTGAGACACCGGACGTCTTCGATAGAGTCCAACAAGACGTGGCGAATCGTATAGGCGAGCACATGCCCACGATTTCGTCTGCCAAGCTTGAGGAGCTGTGTTCGAAAGTCTTGCAATACCTGATCGACAGACAAAACTCGCAAGATATTCGTCCGCGGTGTGGCCATCCATGTCCAAGATGCAGGAGCCCCTGTATACTCTCCGCCAATCATGAAGCTGACAATTTGAAACATGACACGTACCATCAACCGGAGGGTTTAATGGGCGTATATTGGAGCGGCGACATGACAGTAGCCGCTGAATCGTGCACACGGAACGTTCAACGAGACCACTGGATGAAACATGAAGAGAAATCGTACAAATACACTGCTTTCGAAAGTGTCTATCCAGATTGGAAGTTGCCCAGCATCGTTCACCGTCTCAAACTGAGGGAGTATATCTTCTATAATTACCAAGCGACAATAGCAAGCGAGTATTTGCTGCTTCCCTGCCCTAATGTTCCTTCTGACTACAATTGGAGTCCCGCGGGCATCCGCGTGGAGCTGGAGAACATGATCCGGTCTCCGTAAGAAAGGCACGATGGTTGCGGCCGGAACGGTGGCTTTCCCGAGAGGTTCAAATTATTCACGCTTCATACATATCTTTTTGAAAACCCATTGTGCATCAGTGGGAAATAGCTTGGTGTGAACATCGTGAGCACTGTTTATGTTTGTATATTATCTATGTTTGCTCGAGTATATCAATATATAATATTTTGTGAAAAAGGTTATGAAGCTTGTTCATTCCGTCGTTTGTTCTGGTTGAAGAGTTGTTCAACGTTCGTGGCTGGCTGGAGCTCATCGAAGCTGCAGGCCAAGCGAGCCGGAATGATGGTCGAACTTGCAGAATCAAGTGCACGCTCCGAACGAATCAGGCCCAGATTCGTTCACAGGCCGGACGTTTTACGTTGACATTTTGTGCCGTGGTATGACGCAACCGCAGATTGGAGACCCGATGGCTTGGTGGGGGCTGTGGCGAGCTGATTGCTCGCACCTCCAAACAAAAACGTAGTTCAACATCGAGGATCTTATAGCAATCATCCAAACGAAGATTCTCAACCACCAATCCCATCTAACCCTTCCCCTTGGATGTTCGTCTAGTTACGCTAGTTTCAGTGTGGGACATTGCACCCCTTCCTTCGATGAATGGAAGAGGGCAGGAGTATAATCGTATAGTCAACGAACGGGGTTAAACGTATAGTTGTTGAAAACATGAAAAAAATAAAATAAAGATAAAATAATAAGCAAAGCCTCGTCTGACGGGGTCCCCAGATAAGTGGCGAACAACTTACGATGCGAGAAAATTAGTATACTTCTTTTAAAGCAGCTCTTCGTCACCTAAAGTCGCTCTCCTCCCCGCCCCCCCCCC
>RBNI01001444.1:0-22437 GCA_003990745.1 Jimgerdemannia flammicorona | reverse complement strand
AGTCACTTGGACTTCCTTTATTATGCCCATCTATCTCATATAAATACAGTGATCCCACCTCCTAACTGATCCCCCTAGGGGCCCCCCCCCCTCCTACCTCTTCCTGACGAAAGACCATTTTGTCCAACACAATCCCCACTCTCCCACCACTCTGCTCACAGATCCTAGCCACCAAACTATGACATTGCTCCCCCTGAGGGCCCCAACCAACCCACCATCCAGTTAGCAAATCCCCCAACAGCTCCTCCCACCTTAATACCTTCTCCTATAGCCCCATCCACTACTTCTCCTCAAATACAAAGAGCCAATGACCCATCAGTCTCACCCACACTGCTAACACCCACCCTATAGTGAGCCAACTATCACTAACCCCACTCACTAGCCGAGATTTCAAGTCCTCTCAGCAGCCCCCCGCACCCGCTGGCCTCTACTCTACATCCAATCTATTCCCTATTACTACCCAAAAGTCCCCCAACATCTCGCACTCTCCCAGCCAGTGTTCCAGTGTCTGCACCAGATCTCCAGCTTGCTCTATATTGTAACACTCCTCACAATTGAAACAACCACCTTCTACCAGATGTCTAGTATGGAAATTCAACATGATATTCCTCTGCAGCAATCACTACCAGACCACCCAGAACTTGGGAGGAAGCCACCTCCACACCTCAGCACTCCACAACCAGATACCTGCCCAGTCCCACTTCTTGCCAATCTCTGCCACCTGCCAGCCACTTGGCCAAAGATCTTGGCCAAGACCCTGCTAATACTCCACTCCTTCCCCAATATCAAACGTAGCAAGTAGAGCACCCCCCAGAAGTAGGCTATCCCATTGCCACATATCAGGCCCCTACATCTCCTCTCCCTCATTGTCTTGCCAGTGCAGGCCAATTCAGTGAGCTCCATCGACCACTCCCCACCAAAAGCCCTTGAACTGCAGCCACCGAATATTATTCAGCCCTACCAAAGAGAGCAGATCTCCAGAGGACCCTTGAGGGAAGGTTCTCATCTCTCACACCTTCTGCATCAGAGGCACCCAACCTCCGCCCTGCAGTTCAGTAGCTCTCCTCAACCACCAGGCTCACAAGCAGTCTAGCCTTTTAGGGAAATCCACAAGACCAAGACCTCCCCTGACCACCAGTGTCGCAAGAGTATCCCAACTGACCTGTGACCTCCTCTCTGCCCAAATCTAATCCCTAGCCACCTTCATCAGCCTCTTCACCACCCATGCTGGGAAGTCAAGGTGATAGGTCATATACTACAGCTTGGGAAACTAGTATACATTCAGAATTGACACCCACCCTGCTAGAGAGATATGGCAGCCTCCCCAACCTTGAAGAGCCTCCCCCCAAATGGTCACCCTGCTCTCCCACCACACTCATGGCAAGACAGAACCATATACTAAAAGAAAGATACCCAGATACTACACCACCTCACCAGTAGGGACAATTATTCCAATGATGTCCCCACTCACCAGCCCATTCTCTAGCACCATTATCTCATACTTATGCCAGTTGAGCTTTGCTCCAGAATGAGCCTCATACCATTCCACTGTCTTCTTAAGTGCCTCTACATCTGCCACAGACCCAAGTCCAACTACCATGTCATCAGCAAAGGCCCCCACCTTCTACACTATACCATATATAGAGAGCCCTACCACCTTCCAGCGAATCCTATCCATCAACAGCTCCAGCAAAAGGGCATAGAGAATAGGGGACAGAGGGTCCCCCTGAGGAACTCCTCTTCTTAAGGAAAATGCCAGACCATGGTGCCCATTATATATCAGCGCCACCCGACTGCTCTCTAACAGATTCAATATAGAGGTCTGAAATCTTGAGGGCACATCAATTCAATCCAACACCTTGTCCAGCCAAACCCACCATACATGGTCATAGACCTTCTTCTGATCCAAAAAGACCAACCTTCCATCTAGTCCACAGGCCCAGGCCCCTTCAATAACACCATGTATCCATGCAGTCTCATCCCTTATAAGTCTGCCCCCAACAAAGCCCCACTGCTCCTTCCCCAGCACCTGTTGGGCAACTTTCTGCAACCTTGTGACAATCACCTTAGTCACCATCTTCCTATCTATATCCAGAAGTATGATCGGTCTCCAGTTCTTCCAGTCCTCCCTCCTTCCCTTATCTTTGTACAATAAGACCACCAGCCCGAGGTCCTGCTCTCCAACCTACTCACCACTCTGAAGAATATGGTCACAGAGAGCAGCCATCTCACCCAAAATGCCAGGGACCTTTACCATCTTCTTTCAGAAGTCCCACAGCAATCCATCCTCCCCTGATGCCATTCTAAGTTTAGTCGCTACCAGGACACTCTGGATCTCCTCTTCTTACACCAGTAAGATCAAGGCACTCAGTCCAGCTACTTGCAGCAGCTCCCACTCCTCTAGTATATCTGCAATCGCTGTTGCATCAGCACCCCCTTCTCCCTCACTCTACAAACCCTGCCATCTCTCCTTCAAAACCTCTAAGATTTATTGTGTGCCATGCACTATGTCTCCATCTGCATCTAAGACTCCATCCCACCGATGTCGCACTCTCCTAGCTTGGAGGAGTCTTAATAAGTACCTAGTAGGCTGCTCACTCTCCTCAAGCCCCTGCCACTGCAGCCTAGCAGCCATACCTCTCATATAAGTCTTCTTCTCTTCTCTCAACACCTGTTGTAATTCCACTATCTCCAATCTCACCCTCTCTATCCTCCAGTCTGCCACCCCATCAGAAGCAAGCAAATCCGCCCAATCCATTTGCAGTCTCCTCAATCTGCCGGAAGCACACCCTGTGCACTTCCTCCTCTGCCTCCCAGCCTCTCTACCAGCCCCTCCCCAATAGACCCTCACAGCCTCTTTCAACCTCATCCACCTGACATCCACAGACAAACCCTCATGCCTCCAGATAGGAACCTTTGCCTAAATATCCTCCACTCATGAATCCCACAACCCCTTCTCAGCCAGCAGGAAGGAGTTAAGACACCAATGTCCGGGTCCATCTCTACTCCCCCCAAACTGCCCCTGCCCCAATAGTCTCCAGTAATCAGACCATGGACACCACTCCACCTCCAATGCCTTCCAAACATCTGGACCCCAGCACTCTGTCATCAGAATCCAGTCAATTCTAGTACCCAAGCCATTCTCCCAATGAGTGTAGACCCTGGTGTCACCCCACTATGTTCTGCCCAAATCCCCCAAGAAGCTCAGCCTCTCCACCTCCTTCCATGCATCCAGACCACTACTTCTCCCCCCTACACTCCTCCCTTCATCAGTTCTGTCCAGATGCTGATCCCGAACCATATTAAAGTCCCCACCGAGAACATCGACCCCTTTCTCTAAGAGAATACCCTCCTCCAATAGCTCCCTAATCCAAGCAGTCCTCTCACCCCTAGCCACAGGGCAGTAGCAGGAGCCCACCTTCACTGATTCCCACCCTGGTTGATGCCAATCACCCCAGAACAAGTGATCACCCCAGCTCCTGATTCCCCCCAAGTCTTCTCTACCCTTTCTCACCAGAATCACTACTTTTCCAAACCAAGCCATAGCCTCACCCCATTCCCTAGTCCACTTCACTCAATCATCCTCATCCTCACACTGAACATCCTGTAGTAAGAAGAGATCAGCTTCCAATCCCTTAAGCCAAGTAAAAATGTTCTTACACCTCCCAGAGCCCCTTAACCCATTCACATTCAAAGAGAAAATGTTAGTTATACTGTTCATAAGAAATAATGATATATCATAATCCAATCCTCTACAAGTCCACATTTGGCTCCTCCTGCACCAAGTCTAAGTTACACTCAGTAGCTAGTTCCCTTTCTCCAGCTTTCTGTACCTCCAACCCTCCCAGAAGTTCTACCATTGCCCCATCTTCTCACTTCTCAAAGTCCTCACGATACTCCAGACAGACCTCCTGCCAGAGCTGCAAACCATAGTAGTCTGCCCATTCACCAGAGACCACCACCAGCTCTGCCTTCCTTGCCTCGTCCACCTCATATCCCTCCTCCTCCAGGAAGATTGCAAGAATCTCCACCTTCAGTACCTCCACCACTCTATTGCCATGCAGAATCTGTGCTCAATGTTCCTCAGGTATCACCCACAGGTCTACTTCTCCCAATGCCTCTGCCATAAGATTATCTATCACCTTGCTCATCCACAACAAGTTCCCCACCTCCTTCCCTCCTGGAGTCCCTGGCCACCCTATATCCAACATTGTGGTATCAGCTCCTACACTGGCAGCCTCATCCCACTTCTCTTCAGAGATATCCACCAACTCATCCTCACCAACTACCACCACCTGGCCCCCTTTTGCCACATCAGGGACCCCAAAGTGCACTTGTTGGGCCCCTTGCATCAGTACATCCTCCATCTTCCCTCTCTTCCTAGCTGGGCCTCTCCTGATAAGTGGGGGGGGGGTGGCATCCAACTCCAGCTCCCAAACTTTGAGAGTACCATCAGCATATGGATTCTTCTTCAGCATCTTCCCAGCCTCTGCCTTATTCGCCTCCACCTCCTCTCCTTCTTTGCTAGCCCAGACACTGGCTTTGCTGCCTCCAGACTCCTCAGCTCCAGCCAACATCTTCTTCACTCCTCCAGTCATACTTGCCAACAGCTCCCTCTGTCTCTTGCATCTCTGGGCTCACTCTCACTACTTCCTGTCAGTATGGATATGCTTCCTGCCCACAACCTTCAGATGTATTGACTCCACATATAGCTTCCAGGCTTTCATCCTCCTCTCCATAGTGCCACTCAACTCCTCCAGTGCCTCCAACAAGTCCTCTTCCTCCTCTTCACTCCCTTTTATCCTTGACACCTTACAGATGAAGGCCCCCCACATCAGCACTGAGGGCCAGTTACTCATCTTCCCTGTGGCCTCTTTCTCCACCAGCTGAATCCTGACATCAACATCATCTGTCCTGATTGTGATCCCCTCCTACATCTGAAATCCAATGTCCACTATATCACCATACTCTACCATCACCTCCTCCACCCTCCTCCTAGTCTCCTCTTTAGTCACTGTGGGCACCCCCCTCACCAGAAGCTGTACCACCCTGGAGTCCCACCTCAAGTACCTCACCATGGAGACCACTACCTCCCCAACTACCACTCCAGTCTTCAGAGTCTCATCCAGTAGGTCCGCCTCCTTGAAGCCCACCTCAACCCCCTCCAGGCCCTTTAAGAACTTCACTGAGGCTGCCCCAGCCACCTGCTTCGAGATAAGCCCCAGGACCATCCTTACTGTCACTGCCAAGCCCCAGAAGCACAAGGTAGCCGTGAACTCTGAGATCGACTTCTTGAGCAACAGGGCTACCGCCAGTCCCATTATACCATCTGCCAGGTCCCCCTTTCACATTGGGAATCCCTGCTCCCTGGCCATCAGCCATCACATCTCTTTTTTTTTCCTAATTCGCCATCACACCACCATTAGTAGTCCTGCCATTACCTCCAGTAGCTACTCTACTTCCTCTACCTCCTCCCAGCAAAGGCCCCACTCCTCCAATATCTCCAATCTTCTGCTTCCTCTTCCCTCCTGTCTGCCCAATACAAGTGCCTATCGGCCAACCCCCAGTCCTCAGCATATCTGCAAAGCTCCTCCCCTACTGCCCTCCAGCCTCCCCACCAGTACCGCCTCGACTTCCTGAGCTACCCAGTCCACTTGAGCCACTGAAAGACCCCATCCTCAGCCCATACCCTCTCCCAACATGCTGCCAGTTGAAGGTCTCAGATCCACCCAACCTAGTACATGCATTGGCTTGCTTGCTGGTTGACATCTCCTTAATATCTTTCTCTAATAAACGATTTGAAAGTATGTTGTAAAGTGTGTATAATGTGAATTGTAGCAAAGAGAGATGCCTGTGTAAGATGCTCTACAGACCAACCAACTCCTCTCATATAGCTTTGTTTATCCAGGTCTACTCTGGAAAGTGACCTGTTCACCATAACTTCTTTTAGTAGTTAGGAGCAGTCTACTAGAGAAGTAGTCTCCTCTTTTATATTCTATATTGCTTAACTAATACCCTACTCACCATTACTGTTTCCAGATTATCTGAGCCCACCAGTAGATCAATGTCTTCACTCAGCTTACTATGGAGAATACTCTAGTACTTAGCAATATTATACCATAGTCTTTTATATTATATACTACTTATAGATAGTCTGTTTGCAAAGCAATCTCATCTCTCTGAGCTCCAGAAAGTATAGTAGTACTGTTAGTTGTCCTCAGCTAGACCTTTCCAGACATGGGTCTGACCATCTACCAGTAGCTAAATCCATCATAGCTTAGTTACTAGAATTAGCTGTTGAGGATTAATAAGCTCTATACTCTCTTTACTCACTGCCTAATATAAGCTGCTCTACTTCATCTAGACCTATCTGCTCTGCTACAGAAACTCTAAGACTACTCTTCACACTTTCTTAAAGAAGAATATAGAGAAAGATATTATATACTCTATATATTATAGTCTGCTTAGTAAGCATAAGTTGACTACTAATACTTAGTCTATAAGTGAGAGTCTTCTCTATTATTATCCAGTAACTGTATGCTAAAGTCTATCAAGAATACTATCATAGAATATTGAGAGAAGTAGTAAGATCTGTCTATAAAAAATAATATCAAAATGCTTGAAGATATTATTCTTAGAAATTATCTAACTAATATGAGTAATCTCTAACTCTATAGTAGCTTCTAACAGAAGTGTCTCACTCTTATTAAAGTTTAGCTTAGTATTATAAACCCTCTCATAGAGTCTCAGGGTTAGTACTAGTTGAGTGTAGTCTACTTCATTATGAATTCTAACTACTATTATCTGCAAAAGCACTGAACTGAAAGAATTTGAGAGAGATACTCAATTTTCAAATTCTCCTCTAAATATAGCTCAATATAGGTTTAAGTATAATATCATATATGATAGAGAACAGTGGGTCTTCTTATAATAACTCCTGAGCAATAGAGAAGATAGTACTGATAAATCTATTAATCATTATAGAGATCTCTAGGTTTTATAGAGTTATTCTAATTAAATGATACTCTCTATATAGTTAAGATAATGAAGAAGATAAATATATTACTATTTATCATCAATCTGATATAGAATAAGATATCTATGATATATATAAAAATAAAAATAAAAATAAAAAACAGTAAAGTTGTCCTTTACTCAGCTAGAGAAAATAGAGAATTCTCAGTATATATTAGTTAAGGAGAAATAAGCTAATAAGAAGGAAAAATAGAGAAGATGGTATCTAAAATCCAGGTATAAGATACTTATATAACTAAGATAGTAAATATATATTAGGAGTATCTGAAGGCTGGTGAAGTGGTATAGTTAGAGAATTTAGTAGAAGTCTTCTTTAATATTTCAGCTGATATGAAAGTATATTAGAAGTTGAGCAGAACTCTGAGATCATCTATGCCAGGGTCTAGAAAGTTTATAAAGATTGACTAGTTTAAGATAATTCTTAAGGAGCTGGTAGAAGAAAATATTAAAGAGATAGATATCTTTAGTAGATCTCAGAAGGATTGGGCTGAGCTCCTCAATATAGTTCTTTAGAAATAAAAGTTGATAATTACTATAGTAGTAGCACTTTGAAGAATGAGAGATATAAGATAGATAATACTCAGATGACTGATATCAAATGAATAATGATAGAATATATAAATAGATTTTATAATAATGAAAGTAGTAAATATATCTGAAGACAATCTATAAAAAGTAGAAGAATATTATCAGAGAGAGAGCTGAAAGAGTAGTGATAGTGACTAGAGTACTATAATTCTTCATTTACTCATTATGAAAGATCTCTGTATTTTATTATTTAATATCAATGATCTGAGAGATAGAATGAAGAGGTGATATTTATTCAGATAGCTAAAGATTAGATGTTAGTACTTGTTCAGAATATCTGAGCAGAATTATATTGGAATAGTTTAGATAGGGCCTCTTTCTCTGCTACCTTACCGGTCACAAGGTTTGGTAGGTAACCTTCCAAGTCCCCTTTCCCTTATTATTACCCCCTCTACCTCGAGTTGGTTTGCTGTGCCTGCAGGGGCATGGTGGGAGGGGGCAATGGTGATGAGTTGCCCCTTTATCAGTGTCGGATCAGTGCTTCCTCCACTTTTTCATGGATTCTGGTGCCTTTGGCTGTGTCTGAGTGTACCTGTTTTGGTGCAGTACCTTCTTCCTTTTGCTGTCGCCAACAAGGAGTTATCTTGGTATGTCTCGGGCTATGTAGGGAGTTGGCTGACCTTGGGTGTCAAGTGCTCAGTATAGGTTACCTGCAGGTCCTCAGTACCTGTGGTGGGGCCCTCTGGCTTTGGTGAGCTTCCCGGCAAGTGCAGTTCTGGTATAGGTGACTGTTTTTTGGGTATTGTCAGGATGGGAGGGGAGATGGCCATCACAAATAGGAGGAAGGGCGATAACAGTGGACCAGTAGGGTACCAGGCTGAGAGTGGTCATCAGGGCTGGGGCAGGTACTGCTTCGGTGGGGCCTTTTGATTGATGCAGTGTGGTTAGGTAGTAGGTATCACTCTCGGCTTCTTTTGGTAGTCAGTGGGGTTGGGCTCCAGTTGTCAGGGGGAGTCAGAGGGCCTAAGGCTACTCATTTCAGGCATCTTGGCTGCACTCAACTGGAACTGGGAGCTGATATGGCAACGTGATCAAGGTCTGCAGGCTTGAGTAGTGGGTATTGGGGGTTTTCCTCTCACCTCATATATAAGTCTTTTACTTACCTCAACTGGGAGAACCAGGCCCTACCCACCATATTGTACTTTGATGAGGGTTTTTCTTTGCCTGTCATTCTCTTTGGGGTGGCAGGGGCTATTCTATTCAGCTCGGGTGTGGCCTTGTACATATGTTGGGTTCTCAGGCATGCGCTTTCAGTTGTTGGTATATGGTTGGGTTTCCCCTGGTGGTAGGGAGAGCATGCTGTGCCTGGCATGGTCGAGCTGCTGAACAATAGCTAGCCTAGGTTAATGGGGGGGCAGTGCTTGGTGGGTAGTGGGGGAGGGTTTTGGCCTATATAGTCTAGGTTCCCTTCCAATAAAAATCCGTGGGACATGAGTCTGTTAAAAAAAAAAAAAAAAAAAAAAAAAAAAAAAAAAAAAAAAAAGTAGGTCTTTCAGCTTCTTGGGTCTGGGCCAATCCTTGATTATGGAGATTTTGCTGGGGTCTACTTTAATTCCATTTGGGGTGACAATGTGTCCAAGGAATTGAATTTTCTTCAGGAGAAATTCACACTTATTGAGTTTTGCAAAGAGTCTGTTTTCTTAGAGTTTCAGTAGCACTAGTTCAAGGTATTCGAGGTGTTCCTCCAGGGTTTTGCTGAAGACTAGGATGTCATCAATGTAGACAACAATAATTTTGTCTAGGTATGGGTGCAGGATGGTATTCATTAGTATCTAGAAGGTTGCTGGAGCATTAGTTAGGCCAAAAGGCATAACCAGGAATTCAAAATATCTATAGCGAGTTCAGAAGGCTGTCTTGTAGATGTCTTCTTCTTTTATGGCAATTTGCTAGTAATCATTTTGCAGATCAAAAGAGCTCATGAATTGTGGGTTGATAAGTCTGTCAAATATTTTATCGATTCTGGGCAATGGGCAACAGTTCTTGATGGTCTGTTCATTGAGGTCACAGTAATCAATGCACATTTGCAGATCTTCTCCTTTCTTGATAACAAAGAGGACTGGTGCACCATAGAGTGATATACTGGGTCTGATAAATCCTTGTTTTAAGAGTTCATCAATTTCTTTCTTCAGTACATCGATTTCTCTCAGTGATATGTGGTAGATTGACTTAAAGGCTGGCTTGGCATCTGGAATGGTCTTGATGGTATGGTCTACTGCTCATTTAGGAGGCAGGCCTTTCGGAAGTTTCCTTGGGAATATGTCTTGGAATTTCTGGAGTAATGGTCTGACATGGCTATCAATTTTGGAAAAGTCTTCTTCAGAGTTCTCGGGTTCTCCTTTGGATAGGCAGATGGAGATGGTGAAGAGAGGGCATTTCTTGGCTAATTTCTTGAGTTGTAGCTTATTGATATGAGTGATTCTTGGTCCAGGATCACTAGAGTTAAGTAGGTCCTTTTCGCCTTACAGCTTGAAGTTATGACATCCTTTTTTGATAGTCAGAAAATAGTTTACCCAATCGATCATGGCGTTTTCTTATTTCAACTATGGGGTTCCAAGAATGATCTCATTGTCAGGAAGTGGTACAATTTGGAGGGTAATATATACTTGATAGTCACCAATTCGGAAGAGTAGATTGTGGACTTTCTTGTTAATGACATGTGAGGTTCCATCAGCTGTGGCAACTGCTTGTGTTTGTTGTACTGGAGAGGTGAAGACCTTGAGTCTATTGGCTGTTTCTTCATTGATAAAGTTGCCTGAGGCACTGCTGTCTATCATAATCTTGACAGGTGCTTGGTTGATAAAAGCTTGAAGTGTAAGCAGTTTGTCTGATCCAATAGTGGTGATTTCGATTGTAGGAGTTTTCCTTTTGTTGGTTCTTCTTTGAGTCAGTTCATTGACACAAGAGAAGTAATCATCAATCAGGGACATTGGCCACTTGGTACATATCTATCTTCGATTTTCTTATAGAATTGTTCTTCTTTGTTTGTGGTAGATTGGGCTGGGGCCTTGTTTGATGAGCCAAATCCTTTGGATCCTCAGATGGTAGGCAGTAGTTTAGAGACTTCCTTGACTATCAGAATTGACTCAATTTTTTCGAATAGGATCTGAGTAATACAGAATCCAATGGGAATCTTGAAGGGTGTCCAACTATGGTTTCGGATGAGGACAATAATTTTGCCTGTGTAATTGTAATATTTTAGCGTAGTTTATTTCTTTTCTCTATCTTTCTTGAATATTCTATAACCTTCTGACACTTTCCGCATACTTAGAAATCCCCTTCTTGGCATCGAGCATTAACTAGTACTTATTTAGTTAGTCACTGAATATCCTGGAAACTTGTAGAACTTTATTTGTCATCATTTGTCATCTTTGCTGAGAACTTTCCTCTTGGCATTTTCCTTTAATTTCTCAGATCCTTCCAGATCCTTCTTTCAGATCTTGTATAAATATCTCCTTTGTTCTTATAAATAAAGCTTCAGAATATTTTCTCATCAAGCCAGACAAGACTCAGACAAGAACCCCAATTGCTTCTCTTTCGGCAATTCAGTTCAAGAAGGCCCTTAAGAAAGCTACCTGTGCCTTGTGGCACTGATCCAACCAAAGAAAGAAGACAAGAAGCTATCAATTAGCGAAAGCATCAAGTTACTACTGAACAAGTATAAGGATGTCTTCCTAGACAAACTACCTGGCCTACCACCTTCAAGAGACCATGACCACGAAATCAAGTTGGTACCTGATGCAGCTATACCTAAGAAGAAAATGTACTGCATGTCTCCACTCGAAATTAAAGCAGTCAAGAAAGAACTCAATAAACTCATTGAGCAAGGAGCTATTCAACCAAGCAAGTCACCCTTTGGCTCCCCAGTCCTATTTGTCAAGAAAAAGGATAATACTCTGCAAATGTGTATAGACTACTGAGCACTCAACAAGATCACAGTCAAGAACCATTATCCGCTACCACTCATAGATCAAATCTTTGATGCTCTCAAGAATGCAAAATACTTCACCAAGATTGATCTTACCTCTGGGTATCACCAAATTCAAATCAAGTCAGAAGACATACCCAAGACTGCCTTCATGACACTCTTTGGACTCTATGAATTTCTAGTCATGGCCTTTGGTCTCACCAATATGCCAGCAACCTTTCAAGACCTCATGCAAACTATCTTCAAGGATCAGCTATATATCTTTGTACTGGTATACATTGATGATATCCTGATCTTCAGTAGCACTGAAGAAGAACACCTCAAGCATATTGAACAAGTCCTCAAGATCCTCCACGAGAACAAGCTCTACGTAAAGCTCAAGAAATATGAATTTTTCAAGGATCAAGTTGAATACCTTGGACACATTGTATCAGCCAAAGGAATTCAAGTAGACCCAAGGAAAATACAAGCCATTGAACAGTGGCCTGTACTAGCAAACCTCACTGAACTCAGGTCCTTCCTTGGTCTGGCTGGATACTACTATCAATTTGTCAAGAATTTCTCTGGCATTGCAGAATCTTTGACAAACCTCCTGCGAAAGGAACCCAACTCTGACCTCTATGTCCCCTACATCTGGGATGCTTTCTGCCAACAAGCTTTTCAAGAACTCAAGAACTGTCTGACCCATGCACCTGTCCTTAGAAATATGGACTCAAACTTGAAGTTCACAGTCACTACAGATGCATCTAATTTTGCCATTGATACAGTCATTTCTCAAGATAATGGTCAAGGACACTGACCTATTGTCTTTGAATCAAGAAAATTGTCCCCAGTGGAACAAAAGCTAGCTACTCACAAAAAGGAACTCCTGGCAATCATGTATGCCCTCAAGACCTGACGACACTACCTAGAAGGAGTTGAGTTCAATGTGATCACTGATCACAGGTCCCTTCAGTACATTAACACTCAACCAACCCTTTCTTGCCAACAAGCCAAGTGGAGCCAATTACTTCAGACCTTTACCCCAAACATCATCTACAAGCCCAGCAAAACTCTAGTCATACCAGATGCACTGTTAAGAAGACCTGACCTTGCTGCAATCTTACAAGTTACTGTGGCACCTGAATTCATCAATCAGATCAAGAAGGCTTATGAACAAGACTCTCTGGTTCTACAAAGAAACACCAAGAAATTCAAGGAAAAGTATACCATCAAGGATAATCTTGTATACTATCAAGACAAAGTATATATTTCTGCCAACCCTGAACTATGGTACAAGATTCTTCATGAACATCATGACTCCCCACTAGCTGGTCACCTTGGAACTGAGAAGACCATCAAGAATATCCAACGAGACTACTACTGGCCAAACATGCTCAAGGAAATCAAGGAGTATGTCCAAAGCTGCAATCTTTGCCAAAGAAACAAGTCAAGCAACTAAGCACCTGCTGGTCTTTTACAACTCTTGTCAATTCTGACCAAGAAGTTTGAACAAATCACAATGGACTTCATTGTGTAACTCCCACAAACCAAAACAGGCTACGATGCTATTGTTGTATTTGTGGACTGTCTCACCAAGATTACAATCGCTGAGCCAACCACAACCAATGCTACTGCTCCAGAAATTGCAAGAATCTTCTTCAAGACTGTCTTCCACCATTATGGACTTCTCTGAGTAATTATCAGTGACTGCGACCCCAAGTTCACAAGTCACTTCTGGCAAGCACTCTTCAAGACCCTTGGAACCCAAATTGCTATGTCCACTGCCTTCCATCCTCAAACTGATGGACAGACTGAGCAAATGAACAAACACTTGAACAAATGCTCAGAAACTATGTGTCTTATGAGCAAGATGATTGGGACCACTATCTGACCTATGCCGAGTTCGCCTACAACAATGCCAACCAATCATCAACTGGCCTTTCCCTATTCCAACTACTTCACGGTCAAAATCCCGAGACCCCTGCAAGTCTAGTCCAATTCCAGCAATCTAGTCACACTCAAGTCCCCACAGCCTAGAACCTTATCAACAAAATGGATTCCCTTCTCAAGATTGCCACTACAAACCTGCAAAAGGCTCAGCAATATCAAGCTAAGTATGTAAACAAGAAGTGGCGAGATGTCATATACAATATTGGTGATATAGTTCTACTCAAAGCTGACAACATCAAGGTTCAATCTCAAGTCAACCGCCAGTCAGCCAAATTCCAGCCCAAGTACCTTGGACCCTTCGAAATCACCAAGCAAGTCTCTACCTGGTCTTACCATCTCAACTTACCAACAACTATATATATACACCCAGTATTCCATGTGTCACAACTCAAGGCCTGGAATCAGTCACCCCCATACCCTAGCCGAATTCTGACACCATCAGCACCAGTCATAGTTGAAGACCACATTGAGTATGAAGTCGAGAAAATCTTAGACAAGTAAGTCTGATACCATCACACAGAATACCTAGTCAAGTAGATGGGTTATCCTGAATATGATGCCACTTGGGAACCTGCCACCAATCTCAAGAACTCTCAAGACCTCATCTAAGAGTTCAAGCAAAAAGGAACTCATTGACTGCCCATGAGGTTCTCCTCTTGGATAGTAGATGACCTACTGTGCTGATCAGACATATTATGCATCGGGGCTCTCTAAGGGATATAGCATCAGAAATAAGAGATACAGGAGAACCCTATAAATCCTGCAACCAATGAGGTTCGAACCAATTCTCATCCGATCAAGATGATACTTTGGCCCTCGCCTTATACAAGGACAACCAATCCTTGCCAATGAGTCGACATATTTAATTTGAGGTTTCTTTTAGTCTTATTGTTTATTATGTGTAACTTTGAGAATTCAACAAGGACGTTGATTCTTAAGGAGGGGGAGATGTAACATTTTAGTGTAGTTTATTTCTTTTCTCTGTCTTTCTTAAATATTCTATAACCTTCTGGCACTTTCTGTATACTTAAAAATCCCCTTCTTGGCACCGAGCATTAACTAGTACTTATTTAGTTAGTCACTGAATGTCCTGGAAACTTATAGAACTTTATTTATCATCATTTGTCATCTTTACCAAGAACTTTCTTCTTGGCATTTTCCTTTGATTTCTCAGATCCTTCCAGATCCTTCTTTCAGATCTTGTATAAATATCTCCTTTATTCTCATGAATAAAGCTTCAGAATATTTTCTCCCAGAAATCCTTTGAGAATACTTGAACCCTTAGTATCTCTTCAAGCTACTTAGGATTACCAGAACTAGTCACTTCCTCAATTAGAAACTAGAACCATTACAGTAATCCTCATCAATGACTCCTCCTTCTACTGAGAGTCCTTTCAATGCTAGGCTGCTGTGATAGCATATTCTTCCAATATGTCCTTTAGGGATTTGGATGCTGATTTCTGTGTAGACTTGCTTGACTTCTCAGTTGGAAACTATAGCTTCTTCAGCTGCATACAGGTCATATCCAGCTGCTTTTTGACTTCCTTTGGTTGGGGCCTTAGCAGTTTGTCTTATCTTGATAAAGTCTAGTGTTCTAGTGGTCAGGTTATTGAGGTAGTGTAGAGTAGTAACAGTTGCTCATGTTGCTGTTCAGGATTTTTGGTTGGGATAAGCACTGGCCATATGTCCTGTCTTTTGGCAATAGAAGCATGCTCTGCTTCTTCGAAGTTTATTCCTTTCTCCTTCAGTGAGTTTCTTGAAGGTACTTGGCTGGGTGGATTCATGATTTCTGGGTGTCCATAAAGTGGATGTTGAGGGAGCTTGGGATGCTTCATACTTGGGTTCTTCTTTCTTGGTCTAAGTCTTTTCTTTGTTGTTGAATTGTCTTCGAGGCAGAATTGGTCCAGCTGTTAGGATTCACTTGACCATGGTCTTGATTCTTGCCAGGCACCATTGTTGGTGATCACAACCAACTGGACAGCCTTGTTCTAATAAGTCATTCAGGTAGTGCATCGAATAGATGGTCTGCTCTTATACCATTTCATACTTTGTCATTGGCAATATATCCTAGACCAATAGTGTTCAGGAGTGACTTGAGTTTTGTACAGAAGGTTTTGAATTCTTCTTTACTATGTATATCAAATTTGAGGTTGCAGAGTTTTACTCAAGATTTGGCAATCATAGTTTCACTGTGGTATTGAGCAATCATGAGTTGTTTGAGTCCAGGGGCTGCAGGATGGGCTCCAAATCCTGGGGTATTGTTTGCTGCATTCTGAGCAACTACTGCAGGTCAGGTGTCCCATATGAGGGGTTTTTCAGGAAGAGTTCACCACCATTCTTCAGTGGGTCCTCAGAAAAATATAACAACTTGGCAGACATAGGCTATAGTAGTAGCAAAGAGTTGTTCCAGAGTGTGGTCTTAATTATTTGTCAGAAGGCAGTCAGTAACTTGCTCATTGGTCCATTGATTGGCTTTGAAGTTAGTGTCAACTACACTAATAAAGCTTTGAACTTCTTGTGCAGTATCATTGAAGGTAGGTAGGCTCAGATTTTTGATAGGTCAGGTCTATTCAGCTAAGGCAGTAATAGTTGCTGCTATTATGACTACCTGGGCTATAAGGTCTAGAATCTGTTGATTTGCTATATTGTGTACTGGAGGTGGTTGGACTACTGGTAGTGATGTTACTGGTACTACTTGAGGTACTAGTGCAGAGTGTGAGAGAGTTCTTTGGATCTGTGTAAGTTGCTAGAATAGTAGTTGTAGGTCTGGAGTAAGGGCTCAATAGGTAGCTGTCTGTTATTGTGTAGGTGTGTTCTGTCCTGTTAGAGGTGCATCTCCTTCAGTGGTGTATCCGGGATCGAATTCACTGAGATACTCCTCCTCCTCTTCAGTTTGGTCTCCATGTAATTGGGTTTGCTCAGTATCAAAGTAGACAGAATCAGTGGTATATCTGATTTCAGATGGACTTAATTCAAAGTCAAGTTCTGGTTTGGTATTAGTTTCAGATTCAGCTAGAGCTGTAGCAGGGCCTGCTTCTGGTTTGGGATCAGGTAGTTGATGAAGAGTTTCTCTTGCTTCTTCTTTAAGAATGTGGCAGGCCTTGCTATTCTGGAATTGGTAGTATAATGCAGTCTTGGTCCTGGTATGGTGAAAGTTGGTAGAGTTGAGCCACTTGGCTACAGAGGCTTGGGCTTTGTGAGGAACTAAGGCTAGAAAGACTGCTGCTGGTTGTCCTAGGTCACTCGGATTTGTGGAGCTGACAAAACTCTTGTTGAGAAGAGTAAAGAAGGCTTCAATAAGACCTTCTTCATCTTGACTTGCTGGGTGTAGTGCAAGGAGTTTAATGAATAGGGTTTTGCCTATTTGCTGGTTTAATCAGAGTACTTCTTTCTTTGAATGAAGTTTATCCCACTTATTGTAGGTGTGGAGGTCAAATTGTCCTTATATATCAGATTCAATTCTCTCCAGATTGTCAGATAGTTCAGGATAAATTCCAGTTCAGAGGTTGGGCTTTATACCAACTTATAGGAATTCTCAGAGGGATTTGTAGCAGAGTGAGGAAGCGTCTTGAAGCAGAATTAGATTGTAAACCACTGCTACTAAGTTATAAGAGGGTTGTTTTTTAGGGTAACCATTATATAGTTCTGAAAGAGTTTTCTTAAAGTTCTGGATATTCTAAAAGACCGTTTCTTATGGTCAAGATCAATTTTGTATAGAGTATATCCTCTATACTTATTGATTTCAAGATCAGGTTGATGTCTCAACCAAAGTCCTATTTTGGACTAGTTCTGAATATTTAGGATTTTTTGTATTTTAGGAAGTTCAAGAAACTAAGACCAGCTTAGTTGAATTGGCGTATCGCTGCAGAAAATACCCAATTAGGAAATTTCATAAGGGGATTAGGAGTAGAATCTAACAGAGAGCAGATTTACTTAAGAGTGGTTTATGAATTATGAAATAGGTTTATTTGCTATTCATGATATTGCTATACTAGGAGTAGTTATGTAAAGGGATATTGTGGGGATGTGTTCAGGAGTTGTGTTCAGATTGTTTAGGTCTGAGATTCTGAGGTCTGGGAGAGGGGGTATTTATACTAGTGAAGGGCTATCTGGACTATGCTAGATATGGATATAGCACTTAGTACTTTGCTGAGTCGGAATACAGTCACATAATACAAGTGTAATCTAACTATACTATGACTGCTAGGCTATTTATAGGTTCAGATGCTGTCTGGGTAGTCTTCTGTAATATCACTATTGATGACATCATCTCTGATGAGGTAGTCATCTAGGAAGAGTGGCTCATGGATTACTTCTCCTTATTTGCTAAGATAATAATATATTGGAACTTCATCACCATCCCACAGGATAGTATCATCTGTCTCATATACTGGATAAAGTGTTGGTGGGTAAAGGAGTGATGCATCATTTTCACTTTCATTGGATTCGCTGTCTGTGTACCTTCTATAAGTTACAGTACTATGAGTCACAGGATTGTAGTAAGCTGGTGGCTGTGGTTCATATCACTCATACTCAGATGGTGGAGTGGTTAGTTCAATCTTGAGGGTTGTCTGGAGATACAGGTTGTGCTCTCCAGTCTCTTCATTATAGTTGAAGTAATTGGGGGTAAATGTGGGTTGGTATTCGTACCAATAGTCATTGTCCCAATAAGTCTCGTAGGTGGTTATGAACTATTGTAAGTTTATTGACAGGGCTAGTAGTGTGATCAGGGTTGGTAGAGATCCTTGGCTTAAGGTCATGTTGGCATCAGAGGGATCATTATCTTCTACTTTATTTTCATTGAAGTGGATTATATCATAGATGTCCTTCATGGTATACCTGACTTGAGGCATTTGCAGGATATGGTCATTCGAGTGTAGAAAGGTTCTGTCTGTAGTTTCAACATACTCGATGTAAGAGGGTTACTTTTTTAGAGTAACCATTATATAGTTCTGGAAGTGTTTTCTAGAAGTTCTGGATATTCTGGAAGACTATTTTCTTATAGCTAAGATCAATTTCATATGGAGTACATCCTCTACACTTATTGATTTCAAGATCGAGTTGACGTCTCAACCAAAGTCCTTTTTCAGACTAGTTCTGGATGTTCAGGATTTTCCATATTTCAGAAAGTTCAAAAAACTAAGACCAGCTTAGTTGAATTGGTGTATCACTGCAGACAATACCCAATTAGGAAATTTCGTGATGGGGATAGGAGTAGGACCTAATGGGGAGTGGATTTACTTAAGAGTGGTTTGTGGGTTATTAAATAGGTTTATTCATTATTCATAATATTGCTATATATATTAGGAGTAGTTTGTATAAAGGAATATTATAGAGAAGTGTTCAGAAGTATTCTTGTATGTTCAAGTCTGAGATTCTGAGGTCTGGGAGAGAGGGTATTTATACTAGTGAGGGGCTATCTGGATAGTCTTCAAACATTACCATCAATGATATCATCTCTGATGAAGTAGTTATCTAGGAAGAGTGGTACATGAATTACTTCTCCTTATTCACTGAGGTAATAATACATTGGAACTTCATCACCATCCTACAGAATAGCATCATCTGTCTCATATGCTGGATAAGGTGTTAGTGGGCAAAGGAGGGGTGCATCATCTTCACTTTCATCGGATTCGCTATCTGTATACCTTCTATAAGTTACAGCACTATAAGTCATGGAGTTGTAGTAAGCTGGTGGCTGTGGTTCATGTCACTCGTACTTAGGTGGTAGAGTTGTTGGTTCAGTCTTGAGGGTTGTCTGAAGGTACAGGCTGTATTCTCCAGTCTCTTCATTATAGTTAAAGTAATCAGAGGTGAACACAGGTTGGTATTTATACCAGTGGTCATTGTCCCAATAAGTCTTGTATGCAGTTATGAACTGTTGTAAGTTCATTGACAAGGTTGGCAGTGTAATCAGAGTTGGTAGAGATCCTTGGCTTGAGGTTATATCAGCATTGAAAGGATTATTGTCTTCTGCTTCATCTTCATTGAAGTGGATTATATTGTAGACATCCTTTATAACATATCCAACTTGAGGCATTTGCAGGATATGGTCATTGGGATAGGAAAAGGTTCTGTCTGTGGTCTGAACATATTCAAGATACTTATAGTTGAGTTCTTATATCATGTCATTGATTTGGCCATAGAATAGAGTAGCAACCATTTTGCTGGTAGTAACTCAAAGATGAGAAATAAATGTGCTGTACTCATAGAAGAGTTCTCTATATTTGTGAGTGATGAGCTTCTAGTGTTGAGACATCTGGATAATGTCTGTATCATGGTGGTGTTCAACCATGTCTTTCAGGAGGCAGCTAATCTAGTAGTAGCTTGAGATTTGTCTGATTCAGTAGACTTCATTAAGTATGTTTAGGGCATTCCATCAGGCTTCCACAAAGTAGAGGGGTGCTAGACTATGGATATTCATGAGGGGCAGAGGGGGTGTGGCTCGGTTGACAATGGCATTTCAAATGTTGGTGCGGATGCAGTTGTAGATCTCAGTGGTCATGTTTGTATATGTTCAGAAGTTGTAGTTGTTGTTTATTTTGATTCTTTGTTTTGACATGTCTTGGTACTTGGTATATATGTATTTAGTCCTGATTGGTAAGATTCCATTTATGTGAATCTTATGTTCCATGACTTTGTTTTGACTCAGCTTTGTGTACTGTGACTTCAGTTTGACTTAGCTTTGTGATTATACAAGTGATTTCCAGATTTGTTCAGAGGTTGTATGTGATTTTGGTGGCTTATTCAGAGAGTGATATGTGATTTCTGTGGCTTGAAGGTTGTGTGCTTACACTTGAGGTACTTGTGGTTAAGTTCTTGTATCATGTCATCGATTTGGCCATAGGACAGGGTAGCAACTATTTCAGCAGTAGTAACTTAGAGGCAGGGAATAATAGTGCTATACTCATAGAAGAGTTCTCGATATTTGTGAGCAATGAGCTTCTGGTGTTGAGACATCTGGGTAATGTCTGTATCATAGTGGTGTTCGACCATGTCTTCTAAGAGGTAGCCAATCTGGTAGTAGCTTGAGATTTGTCTGATTCAGTGGGCTTTACTAAGCATGTTCAGGGTATTTTATCAGGCTTCTACAAAGTAGAGGGGTGCTAGGCTATAGATATTCATGAGGGGCAGAGGGGGTGTGGCTTAGTTGATAATAGCATTCCAAATACAGACAGAGGCAACACAGCAATATGGGCAACATGGACAGGCAAGATGGGCAAGATGGCAAGATGGTAAGACAGGCGACATGAGCAAGATGGGCAGACAGCAAGACAGGCGACATGGGCAAAATGGGCAAAATGGGCAACATGGGCAACACGGATAACACGGGTGGGCAACACGGGCAACACGGGCAACACAGGGGGCAACACGGGCAATATGGGCAATATAGGCAACATGGGCGAGCAAGACAGGCAAGATGGGCAAGATGGGCAAGACAGCAAGATGATAAGATGGGCGACATGGGCAAGACAGGCAAGATGGGCAAGACAGGCAAGACAGGCAAGACAGGCAAGACAGGTAAGACGAGTAAGACAGACAAGATGGGTAAGATGGCAAGATGGCAAGATGGGCAACATGAGCAAGATGGGCAGATAGCAAGATAGGTGACATGGGCAAGATGGGCAAAATGGGCAAAACAGGCAATATGGGCAATATGGGCAACATGGGCAGGCAATACGGGCAACATGGGCAATACAGGTGGGCAACACAGGCAGGCAACATGGGCAACACGGGCAACATGGGTAAGCAAGACGGGCAAGATGGACAAGATAGCAAGATGGGTGATATGGGCAAGATGGGCAGATGGCAAGACAGGCGATATAGGTATGATGGGCAAAACGGGCAAAATGGACAACATGGACAACATGGGCAATACAGGTAACATGGGCAACACGGGTAACACAGGCAATACAGGTGGGCAAGATGGGCAAGACGAGCAAGATGGGTAAGATGGGCAAGATGGGCAAGATGGCAAGATGGCAATATGGGCAATATAGGTAACATGGGCGGGTAAGACAGACAAGACAGGCGATATGGGCAAGATGGGCAAAATAGGCAAAATGGGCAATACGGGCAATACAGACAATATGGGCAACATGGGACATAGGCAATATGGGTAGGTAAGATGGGCAAGATGAGCAAGATAGGCAAGATAGGCAAGACGAGCAATATGGGCAACATGGGCAACATAGGCGGACAAGACAGGCAAGACAGACTAGATGGGCAAGACAGGAGGCACTAATAGGGGTAGGTCAGGTGTACTAGATGCCAAGTACTTGAGGTGGTTGGGACTCACAACCCATACCCACTGAGTGGGGCAGGCTGGGTAGAAGAATCTAGTTACTTGGGCAGTGAGGTCACAACTCACACCCTAAAGGTGCAAGACTGGGTGAGAGTGAAGATGGGTTGAGATTGGGGTGGAATGGGGCTACTGATGTTGTATGAGGATATATAGTATGTTATAGATAGTTAATAAATAAGGCTATAGCCTATAGAAAAAAAAAAAATGGCATTCCAAATATCAGTATGGATGTGGTTATAGATCTCGGTAGTTATGTTTGTGTATATTCAGAAGTTGTAGCTGTTGTTTATTTTAGTTCTCTGTTTCAATGTATCTTAGTGCTCAGTATATATGCATTTAGTCCTGATTGGTAAGATTTCATTTGTGTAAATCTTGTATTCCATGACTTCATGTTAACTCAGCTTTGTGTGCTGTAACTTCAGTTTAACTCAGCTTCATGATCTTGTAGGTGATTTCCAGATTTGTTCAGAGGTTGTGTGTAATTTTGGTAGTTTGTTCAGAGGGTGACATATGATTTGTGTAGCTTGGAGGTTGTGTACTTACACTATATCAATATTAATAACCATCCTAGTTTTTCACTATGGTATTCTTTTTACATTACTATGAACATATAATAGAAGATCATTCTTAAGCAAATGATTTCAGATGACTA
>RBNI01001443.1:0-22441 GCA_003990745.1 Jimgerdemannia flammicorona | reverse complement strand
TTGTAGAGACAATAAGTAAATTTTCTCCCTTATAGTTAAGATAGAATAATTTGTTAAAATTTTACTATTAGGAGCAAGGTTCATTCTACCAGAATAAGAATAACTTATTACTTTTATATCAATTTATCAGATAAACTCATTATAGTTTTCTCAAATATCAGAAATTATATACTCTTCTAATATAAGAGAGTTACTTATAAAAGTACTATTATATAGTTCTAGAAGGGTTTTTTAGAAGTTCTGGATATTCTAGAAAACTGTTTTCTTTAGGTCAAGATCAATTTCATATAGAGTATATTCTCTATATTTATTGATTTCAAGATTGGGTTGACATCTCTACTAAAGTCCTTTTTTGAACTTATTCTAGATATTCAGGATTTTCTATATTTCAGAAAGTTCAAGAAACTAAGACCAGCAATCAATATATTACTGCAGATAATACTCAATTAGAAAATTTTGTAACATAGTTAGGAGTGGGACCTAACAGGGTGTAGATTTACTTAAGAGTAGTTTGTGAGTTATTAAATAGATTTATTTGCTATTTATAATATTACTATACTAAGAGTAGTTATATAAAGAGATATTATAGAGAAGTATTCAGAAGTTTTTATATATTCAGATCTATTTATATCTGAGATTCTGAGGTCTAAAGGAGTGGGTATTTATACTAATAGGAGGCTATCTGAACTATACTAAATATGGATATAGCACTTAGTACCTTGTTGAGTCAAAATACAGTTACATAGTATAAGTGTGAACTGATATGTTAAGAGATCATCTGACTACTGAGTCAGTATACAGTCATATTATATGAGACTAATCTAACTATACTAAAGACTGCTAAGCTATCTATAGATTTAGATACTATCTGAATAGTCTTTGATAATATTACTATTGATGACATCATCTCTAATGAAGTAGTTGTCTAGGAAGAGTAGTTCTTGGATTACTTCTTTCTGTTCACTTAGATAATAATATATTGAGACCATGTCACTATTCTATAGAATAATATCATCTGTCTTATATACTAGATATATATAAGAGGATTCTTGTTAGAGTAATCATTATATAGTTCTGAAAGAGTTTTCTGGAAGTTCTGGATTTTCTAGAAGACTCTTTTCTTAAGATTAAGATCAATTTCATATAGAGTATATTCTCTATACTTATTGATTTTAATATTAGATTGACATCTCAACCAAAGTCCTTTTTTGGACTAGTTCTGGATATTCAGGATTTTTCATATTTAGAAAGTTTAAGAAACTAAGATCAGCTTAGTTGAATCAGCATATCACTACAGATAATACCCAATTAGGAAATTTTGTAATATAGTTAGAAGTGAGATCTAACAGAGTGTAAATTTACTTATGAGTGATTTGTGAATTATTAAATAGATTTATTCACTATTTATAATATTACTATACTAGGAGTAGTTGTGAAGAGATATTATAAGGAAGTATTCAGAAGTTATATTCAAATTGTTTAAGTCTGAGATTGTAAGTGCACAACCTCTAAGCTACTGAAATCACATGTCATCCTCTGAACAAGCCACTGAAATCACATGTGACCTCTGAAAAAATCTGGAAATCACCTGCTCGATCACAAAGCTGAGTCAAACTGAAGTCACAGTGTACAAAGCTGAGTCAACATAAAGTCACAGAACACAAAATTCACACAAACAAAATCTTACCAATCAGGACCAAATGTATATATACTGGGTACTGAGATACGTCAAAACAGAGAACCAAAACAAATAACAACCACAACTTCTAAATACACAAACATGACTACTGAGATCTACAATTGCATCTGCACTGATATTTGGAATACCATTATCAACCAAGTCACACCCCCTCTGCCCCTCATGAATATCCATAGCCTAGTACCCCTCTACTTCATGGAAGCCTGATGGAATGCTCTGAACATGCTTAATGAGGCTCACCAGATCAGACAAATCTCAAGCTACTACCAGATCAGTTACCTCCTAGAAGACATGGTTGAACACTACTATGATACAGACATTACTCAGATGTCTCAACACCAGAAGCTCATCACCCACAAACACAGAGAACTCTTTTATGAGTACAGTATCTTTATTCCCCACCTCTGAGTTACTATCAGCAAAATGGTTGCTACCCTGTCCTATGGCCAAATCGATGACATGATACAAGAACTCAACCACAAGTACCTCAAGTATGTCGAAACTACAGACAGAACCTTCCCACACCCCGATGACCATATCCTACAAATGCCTCAAGTCAGTTATGCTATGAAGGATATCTATAATATAATCCACTTCGACAAAGACAAAGTAGAAGACAATGATCCCTCTAATACCAACATGACCTCAAGCCAAGGATCCCTGCCAACCCTGATCATACCGCTAACCTTGCCAATAAACTTACAACAGTTTATAACTACCTATGAGACCTATTGGGACAATGATCACTGGTACAAATACCAATCTGCGTTCACCCCCAATTACTTCAACTACAATGAAGAGACTGGAGAACACAACCTGTACCTTCAGACAACTCTCGAGAGTGAACCAACCACTCCACCACCTGAGTATGAGTGACATGAACCACAGCCACTAGCTTACTACAATCCCATGACTTATAGTGCTGTAACCTATAGAAGGTATGCAGATAGTGAAACCAATAAAAGTGAAGATGATGCACCACTCCTTTGCCCCCCAACACCTTATCCAGCATATGAGACAGATGATGCTATCCTGTGGGACAGTGATGAAGTCCCAATATATTACTACCTTAGCCAACAAGGAGAAGTAATCCATGAACCACTCTTCCTGGATGACTACTTTATCAGAGATGATGTCATTGATGATGATATCATCAAAGACTACCCAGACAGTGTCTAAATCCATAAATAGCCTAGCAGTTATAGTATAGTTAGATTAGCCTTATATGATGTGACTGTAAACTGAATCAGCAGTCAGACAATCTCTTGATATGTCAGATCACTCTTGTACTATGTGATTACATTCCAACTCAGCAAGGTACTTAGTGATATATCCATATTTAGCATAGTCTAGATAGCTCCTCACTAATATAAATACCCTCTCCCCCAGACCTCAGAATACTAGACTGGAACAGACTCGAACACACAAGAACATTCCTGAACACTTTTCTACAATATCCCTTCACACAACTACTCCTAGTAAGTAATATCATAAATAGCAAATAAACCTATTTAATAACCCACAAACCACTCTTAAGTAAATCCACTCCCTGTTAGGTCCCACTCCTAACCTCATTATGAAATTTCCTAATTGGGTATTGTCTGCAGCGATACACCAATTCAACTAAACTGGTCTTAGTTTCTTGAACTTCCTGAAATATGGAAAATCCTGAACATCCAGAACTAGTCCAAAAAAGAACTTTGGTTGAGATGTCAATCTGAACTTAAAATCAATAAGCATAGAGGACATACTCCATATGAAATTGATCTTGACCATAAGAAAATGGTCTTCCAGAATATCCAGAACTTCCAGAAAACCCTTCCAGAACTATATAACAGTTACCCTAAAAAGCAACCCTCTTACAACTTGGTAGCAGCAGTTTACAATCCAATTCTGCTTCAAGATGCTTCCTCACTCCACTACAAAACCTCTCTGTGAATTCTTACAAGTTGGTATAAAGCCCAACCTCTGAACTGGAATTTATCCTGAACAATCTGACAATCTGAAGAGAATTAAACCTGACATATAAGGACAATTTGACCTCCATACCTGCAATAAGTGGAACAAACTTCACTTAAAGAAAGAAGTACTCTGATTAAATCAGCAAATAGGCAAAATCCTATTCACCAAACTCCTTGCTCTACATCCAGTAAGTCAAGATGAAGAAGGTCTTATAGAAGCCTTCTTTACTCTTCTCAATAAGAGTTTTGTCAGCTCTACAAATCCGAGTAACTTAGGACAACCAGCAGCAGTCTTTTTAGCCTTAGTTCCTCATGAAGCCTAAGCCTCTATAGCCAAGTGGCTCAACTCTACTAACTTTCACCATACCAGGACCAAGACTGCGTTATACTACTGATTTCAGAACAGCAAGGGCCACTATATTCTTAAAGAAGAAGCAAGAGAAACCCTTCATCAACTACCTGACCCTAAACCAGAAGCAGGCCCTGCTACTGCCCTACCTGAATCTGAAACCAACACTGAACCAGAACTTGACTTTGAATTAAGTCTATCTGAAATCAGATATACAACTGATTCTGTCTACTTTGATACTGAGCAAACCCAATTACATGGGGATCAAACTGAAGAGGAGGAGGAGTATCTCAGTGAATTCGATCCTGGATACACCACCAAAGGAGACATACCTCCATCAGGCCAGAATACACCTACACAGCAACAAACAGCTATCTATCAAGCCCTTACTCCAGACCCACAACTATTACTCCAGCAACTTACACAGACCCAAAGAACTCCATCTCACTCTGCACCAGTACCTCAAGTAGTACCAGTAACACCACTACCAATAATTCAACTGCCTCTAGTAAACAACATAGTGAACCAACAGATTCTAGACCTCACAGCCCAAGTAGTGATAATGGCAGTGACCATTACTGCCTTAGCTGAACAGACCTGATCTACAAAAAACCTAAGCCTATCTACCTTCAATAGTACTACACAAGAAGTCCAAAGCTTCATTAGTATAGTTGATACCAACTTCGAAGCCAATTAATAGACAAATGAGCGAGTTGCTGACTGTGTTCTGACAAATAATCAAGACCACACTCTAGAACAACTCTTTGCTACCACTACAGCCTATGTCCACTGAGTTGTTACATTCTTTCGAGGACCTGCTGAAGAATAGTAGTGAACCCTTCCTAAAAAACCCCTCACATGGGACACCTGACCTGCAGTAGTTGCTCAGAATGCAGCAAATAATGCCCCAGGATATGGAGCCCACCCTGCAGCCCCTGGACTCAAACAACTCATGATTGCTCAATACCAAAGTGAAACCATAATTGCTGAATCTCGAGTAAAACTCTGCAATCTCAAATTTGATGTATATGGCAAAGAAGAATTCAAAACCTTCTATACAAAACTCGAGTCACTCCTGAACACTGTTGGCCTAGGATATATTGCCAATGACGAAGCATGAAATGGTATAAGAGCAGACCATTTATTCGATACCCTGCCTGAATGGCTTACTAGAAAAATCTGAGAACAAGACTGCCCAGTTGGTTGTGACCACCAACAATGGTACCTAGTAAGAATCAAGACCATGGTCAAGTGAATCCTAACAGCTGGACCAATTCTGCCCTGAAGACAATTCAACAACAAGGAAAAGACTTAGACCAAGAAAGAAGAACCCAAGTATGAAGCATCCTGAGCTCCCTCAATATCTACCTCATGGACACCCAGAAACCATGAACCCACCCAGCCAAGTACCTTCAAGAAACTCACTGAAGGAGAAAGGAATGAACTTCGAAGAAGCAGAGCATGCTTCTATTGCTGAAAGACAGGACACATGGCCAGCACCTGCCCCAACTGAAAACTCCGAACAGTAATATGTGCAACTGTTACTACTCTGCACCACCTCAACAACCTGACCACCAGAATACTAGACTTTATCAAGTTAAGACAAACTGCCAAGGCCCCAACCAAAGGAAGTCAAAAAGCAGCTAGATATGACCTGTATACAGCTGAAGAAGCTACAGTTTCCAACTGAGAAGTCAAACAAGTCTATACAGGAATCAGCATCCAAATTCCTGAAGGATATATTGGAAGAATATGCTGTCACAGTAGCCTAGTATTAAAAGGACTCTCAGTAGAAGGAGGAGTCATTGACGAAGATTACACAGGTGAAATCATTGTCCTGATCTGAAACCACAGTTGGATACCCTTCAAGATCTCTACTGGTTTCTGCATTGCCCAGATCCTATTCGAAAAAATTGAGTCAACCCTGACAGTAAAGGAAGTCCCTGAACTACTACCCACCATCCGAGGATCCAAGGGATTTGGCTCATCAAACAAGGCCCCAGCCCAACCTACTATGAACAAAGAAGAACAATTCTATAAGAAAATTGAAGATGGATATGTACCAAGTGGCCAATGCCCCCATGGCATTGGAATGTACTCTTCCTGAATAATTGTTGATTGTTTCTCTTATGTCAATGAACTGGCCTAAAGAAGAACCAACAGAAGGAAAGCTCCTATAACCAAAATTACCACCATTAGATCAGACAAACTGCTTATACTTAAAGCTTTTGTCAATCGAGCATCTGTCAAGATTATGATAGACAGCAGTGCCTCAGACAACTTCATCAATGAAGAAACAGCCAATAGACTCAAGGTCTTCACCTCTCCAGTACAACAAACTCAAGCAGTTGTCACAGCTGATGGAACCTTCTATGTTATTAGCAAGGAAGTCCGCAATCTGCCCTTTCGAATTGGTGACTATCGAGTACATATTACCCTCCAGATCATACTACTCTCTGATAACAAAATCATCCTTGGAACCCTATGGTTGAAACAAGAGAACTCCATGATTGATTGGGTAAACCATTCTCTGACCATCAAGAAAGGACACCACAACTTCAAACTGCAAGATGAAAAGGACCCACTCAGCTCTAGTGACTCTGGACCAAAGATCATCCACATCAATAAGCTATAACTCAAGAAATTGGTCAAGAAATACCCTCTCTTTGCTATCTCCATCTGCCCATCCAAAGGAGAATCTGACAACAATGAAGAAGACTTTTCCAAAGTTGACAGCCATGTCAGACCTCTACTCCAGAAATTCCAAGATATATTCCCAAAGAAACTTCTGAAAGGCCTACCACCTAAATAAGCAGTAGACCATGCCATCAAGACTATCCCAGATGCTAAGCTAGCCTTCAAGTCAATCTACCACATGTCTCTGAGAGAAATCAATGTACTCAAGAAAGAAATCAATGAGCTCCTAGAACAAGGATTCATCAGATCCAGTATATCACCCTATGGTGCACCAGTCCTCTTTGTTGTCAAGAAAGGAGGAGACCTGCGAATGTGTATTGATTACCATGACCTCAACGAACAGACCATCAAGAACTGTTACCCACTACCTAGAATTGATGAAATATTCGATAGACTTACCAACTCACAATTCATGAGCTCTTTTGACCTATGAAATGGTTACTGGCAAATCACTATTAAAGAAGAAGACATCTACAAGACAGCCTTCCAAACTCACTATAGATACTTTGAGTTCCTGGTTATGCCTTTTGGCTTAACCAATGCTCCTGCAACCTTCCAGACACTGATGAATACCATCCTACACTCATATCTGGACAAATTCATTGTTGTCTACATTGATGATATCCTAGTCTTTAGCAAAACCCTGGAGGAATATCTGAAACACCTTGAACTAGTACTGCTGAAACTCTGAGAAAACTAACTCTTTGCAAAACTCAGCAAGTGTGAATTTCTCCTAAAAGAAATTCAATTCCTTAGACACATTGTCACTCCAAATAGAATTAAAGTAGACCCCACCAAAATCTCTGCAATCAAGAATTGGCCCAGACCCAAGAAGCTGAAAGACCTTCAGTCATTCCTGGGATTAGCAAACTATTACAGGTGATTTGTTGCCAACTTTGTCAAAATCGCCACTGCCCTTACTCAAATGACCAAGCATAGTAAGAAAGAAGAACAACCCTGGACCACAAAATAAGAGAAAGACTTTAACAATCTTGCAAATTGGGGACCCAAATAAGATACTGCCTTTCAAGCACTGAAGGATACCCTGATAATCACTTCAGTACTTTAAGTGACAAATTCTACCCTACTATATGAAGTCACTACTAATGCCTCTGACCTAGCTCTTGGACCCATGCTCATACAAGAAGGACACTCTGTGGCCTATTATTTCTGCAAGTTCAACAATATCGAAATCAACTATACAACTCACAAGAAGGAAATGTTAGCCATCATAGACACTCTGATCAAATGGTGACCATACCTAGAAGGAGCACACTTCACTGTATTGACTGACCACAAGTTATTAGTCAACATCAAGACCCAGGCTACCTTTTCCCAAAAGCAAGCCAGATGGATGAAAGTCCTTACCAACTTTGACTATAAAATCCAGTACCACCCTGGCAAGGAAAATATTGTTGCCGATGCAATCTCCAGACCACCAATCAAAGAAGTTATCCAAACCCTCACCTTGGTTACAAACTCCATCATGGAACAAATTATCACAGCATGTGCTGATGATAAAGAAGCTCAAGCACTCCAAGAAATTCTGAACAGTGATGATGCTAATAAGTATACCTGGTACAATCAATACCAACTCAAGGATAATACTATCTACTACAAGGACAGATTGTATGTTCTAAACAACCAAGACCTCCAAAGGACTATCCTATTCGAATGTCATGATGCCCCTACAGCTGGATATTTAGGATTTGATAAATGTTATGAAGTTATCTTCTGAAACTTCTATTGGCCCCATATGGCAGATCAGCTCAAGACCTACATCACTTCCTATAATACCTGCCAACAAAACAAGTCCTCAACACTAGCAAAACCTGGTTTACTCCACCCTATCCCAGTACTATCCGCTAATTGGAAACAAATCTCAATGGACTTCATTGTACAACTACCCCGAACCAAGAATGAGAAAAATGCAATTGTTGTCTTTATGGACTATCTCAGCAAACAAGCCTACTTTGTGCCAACTACTACTACCGCAACAGCACCAGACATAGCTACACTCTTGTTTGACAATATCTTCCACTATCATGGTCTTCCTAAGATCATTATTAGTGACCGAGACCCGAAATTCACCAGCCATTTTTGGAAAGCCCTCCATGCACACCTTGGAATGAAACTTGCACTATCTACAGCCTTTTACCCTAAAACTGATGGCCAAACTGAAAGAATGAACCAAACTCTGGAACAAATGCTAAGGAACTATGTTTCCTACAGACAAGATGATTGGCACGAATACCTCACCACAGTTGAGTTTGCCTATAACAATAGCAAGTAAGCCTCTCTTGGAATGACTCCATTCTTTGCAAACACTGGACAAAACCCAAACACCCCTTTGATACTTATCTAAACCACTGAAGAATCCTTCACAGTTGAAGCTGTTGAAGAATTCCTACTGCAAATACACAATCTAAACCAGATCGCAATTGAGAATTTATCATGAGCTCAAGAACAACAGTTACAGTATATTAACTAACACCGCCGAGAAGAAATCTTTGATATTGGAGAAAAAGTTCTACTAGATATCTGAGGATACTGAGTTGACAACCTGAAGTACAGACCATCTATAAAGCTGAATAGCAAGTTTATTGGACCATTCAAAGTCATTGCACAAGTCTCTCCAACCTCCTACAAATTGGCACTACCAGACATCATTAAGATTCACCCAGTTTTCAATGTCCAACGTCTCAAGCGATATAATGAAAATGATGAAGAGCTATTCTCAAACCAAGAAACCAAACCACCTGCACCTGTCATTATTAATGACCAAGAAGAGTACAAAGTTGAACAAATCCTCAACAAACATGGCCACAAGAATCACCCTGAGTATCTTGTCAAATGAAAAGGTTACCCAATCCATGATGCATCATGGGAATCCAAGACCAACCTCCAGAATGCTACTGACTTAGTTCAGAAATATGATTCCTTGAACAACTGAAATCTGAATACTCTGATATCTATCAGTACATACTATATATTACTCTCCTGAATATTATAATTATCACAAACAAAATCAAGAACTCAGCAAGCCAAGAATACCAACCCTCTAGAAAAAATAGCAAAACCAAAAGACAGTCTATTCTCCCCATACCACTGGTGGGAAATGAGATATAGACATTTAAGAAGATTCCTTAGAGAAAATTCTCCAGCAGTGAATGATGTCAGAATCACTTCTGGTGCACGACATTGAACATATAACCCTTTAACATGTGAATCTAATGTATTAGGCAACTATACTATGAGCATGCCACTTTCTGAAAAAATGGACTTTACTGGACTTTTGACCTCTCAATCAGTGTAACAATACTAGAACAAAATTAGAAGGCCCCAACGAGGACGTCAAAAGCTAAGAAGGGGAGAGTTGTAAGTGCACAACCTCCAAGCCACTGAAATCACACATCACCCTCTGAACAAGCCACCAAAATCACATGCAACCTCCGAACAAATCTGGAAATCACCTGCTTGATCACAAAGCTGAGTCAAACTAAAGTTACAGTGCACAAAGCTGAGTCAACATGAAGTCACAGAACACAAGATTCACACAAACAAAATCTTACCAATCAGGACCAAATGCATATATATTGGGCACCGAGATGCGTCAAAACAGAGAACCAAAACAAATAACAACCACAACTTCCAAATACACAAACATGACTACCAAGATCTACAACCGCATCCGCACTGACATTTGGAATACCATTGTCAACCGAGCCACACCCCCTCTACCCCTCATGAATATCTATAGCCTAGCACCCCTCTACTTCATGGAAGCCTGATGGAATGCTCTGAATATGCTTAATGAGGCTCACTGGATTGGACAAATCTCAAGCTACTACCAGATCAGTCACCTCCTAGAAGACATGGTCGAACACCACCATGATATAGACATTACTCAGATGTCTCAACACCAGAAGCTCATCACCTACAAATACAGAGAACTCTTTTATGAGTACAGCACCTTTATTCTCTGCCTCTGAGTTACTACCAGCGAAATGGTTGCTACCCTATCCTATGGCCAAATTGATGACATGATACAAGAACTCAACCACAAGTACCTTGAGTATATCAAAACCATAGACAGAACCTTTCTGCACCCTGATGATCATATCCTACAAATGCCTCAAGTCAGTTATACTATGAAGGACGTCTATGATATAATCCACTTCAATGAAGATGAAGCAGAAGAAAACAATCCCTCTGATACCAATATGACCTCAAGCCAAGGATCTCTGCCAACCCTGATCATACCACTAACCTTGCCAATGAACTTATAACAGTTCATAACTACCTACGAGACCTATTGGGACAATAACCACTGGCATGAATACCAACCTGTGTTCACCCTCGATTACTTCAACTATAATGAAGAGACTGGAGAATACAACCTATACCTTCAGACAACTCTCAAGAGTAAACCAACCACTCCACTACCTGAGTATGAGCAATATAAACCACAGCTACCAGCTTACTACAATCTCATGACTCATAGTACTGTAACCTATAGAAGGTATGTAGATAGTGAAACTGATGAAAGCAAAGATGATATACCACTTCTTTGCTCTCCAACACCTTATCCAGCATATAAGACAGATGATGCTATCCTGTGGAATGGTGATGAAGTTCCAATATATTACTACCTTAGCCAACAAAGAGAAGTAATCCACAAACCACTCTTCCTGGATGACTACTTCATCAGAGATAATATCATCAATGGTGATATCATCGAAGACTACCCAGACAGTGCCTAAATCCAAAAATAGTCTAGCAGTCATAGTATAGTTAGATTAGCCTTATATGATATGACTGTGAACTAACTCAGCAGTCAGACAATCTCTTGATATATCAGATCACTCTTGTACTATGTGACTGTATTCTGGCTCAGCAAGATACTTAGTGCTACATCCATATTTAGCATAGTCCAGATAGCCCCTTACTAGTATAAATACCCCCTCCCCCAGACCTCAGAATATCAGACTGGAACAGACTTAAATACACAAGAATATTTCTGAACACTTCCCCACAATATCCCTTTACACAACTACTCCTAGTATAGCAATATTATGAATAGCGAATAAACCTATTTAATAACCCACAAACTACTCTTAAGTAAATCTGCTCCCTGTTAGGTCCCACTCCTAACTCCATCATGAAATTTCCTAATTGGATATTGTCTGCAGCGATACACCAATTCAACTAAGCTGGTCTTAGTTTCTTAAACTTCTTGAAATATAGAAAATCCTGAACATCCAGAACTAGTCTGAAAAAGAACTTTGGTTGAGACATCAATCTGAACTTGAAATCAATAAGTGTAGAGGATGTACTCCATATGAAATTAATCTTGACCATAAGAAAACAGTCTTTCAGAATATCTAAAACTTCCAGAAAACCCTTCCAGAACTATGTAACAGTTACCCTAAAAAGCAACCCTCTTACAGAGATTCTGAGGTATGGGAGAAGGGGTATTTATACTAATGGGAGACTATCTAGACTATATTAAATATAGATGTAGTACTTAGTATCTTGCTGAGTCAGAATGCAGTTATATAGTATAAGTATAAACTAATATATTAAGAGATCATCTGACTACTGAGTTAGTTCATAGTTATATTATATAAGACTAATTTAACTATACTAATGACTACTATACTATTTATAGATTTAGATGTTGTCTAGATAGTCTTCAATGATATCATCATTAATGACATCATTTCTGATAAAGTCTAAGCAGTTTTCTGACTTCTGATATCATCAGTTTCAAAGGTATCATCACATCTGCCCCTTGTAAAATTAAAGCTATTCTCAGTAGTAGTAGTTGTATAAGAATAACAGATCTTAGTTCTCTCTTTTTTTTTGACTGCTGATGTATTTATAAGGACTGACTATTTTTGTTTAGAGCAAGAGCTCCCATTATTATAGCTGGGGGTTTGAACCTCTTGGAAATAATATTTTCTATAATCTGAGACAATTTCTAGTAGTAATATCTATTACATAGATGGACTTGAGATTGGTTTTGACAATGTTAGCTTTCTTGAGTTTCAGATAAAACATCTATCATTCTCTAACAGAGGTAATATAGATAGAGTAAATGGAGTTATTCAAATATATTTTACTTCTGCTAAGTAATAAGGTCTTATATAGTTATAGTATATTTTGATCTTAAGTTGATAAGTATGGTTCATAAACCTTTAATAGATGAGATAGGGTTCTTCTCATTTCAGTTTGAGTTTGGCACTTCAGTTTCTTTTTATAATAGTATAGTATACTAAGACTAATTATCTTAATAAGTAAAGGTTTAGAATTAGTTTTATAGTTGTAGTACTTCTTTTGATATTCTTGTATCTTGGCAGTAAGTCTTTATACTTACAGGCATATTTTGTATAACTAGGTGATCTCTTGTTTTGTAACCTTGTATGTAATTTCTGAATTGGTTCTGAGAGTAATATATAATTTTGATGGCTTAGAGATAGTGTGCTTATAACTCTCTCCTTCTTAGCTTTTGATGTTCTCATTGAGGTTTTCTAATTTGATCTAGTATTGTTATATCATTTAGATGATTTTTGTGGCTGTATTTGTTGAGGATTTGTTTAACTTTATATTCTTTCTAATCATTAATAATAACAGATGTAGGTGGTTTTGTAGTTTAGTTCAGGAATATGTCTCAGAATTTCTAGAGTAAGAGTCTGACACAGCTGTCAACTTTAGAAAAGTCTTCTTCAAGATTTTCTGGTACTTCTTTGAATGGGTGGCTAGAGATAGTAAAGAGAGGGCATTTTTTGGCCAATTTCTTAAGTTATAGCTTATTGATATGAGTAATCTTTGGTCTAGGATCACTAGAACTGAGTGGGTCTTTTTTACCTTATAGTTTGAAATTGTAGTATCCTTTCTTGATAGTTAGAGAATTGTTTACCCAATCAATTATAAGGTTCTCTTATTTTAGTCATAGAGTCCCAAGGATGATTTCATTATTAGGAAGTGGTACAATCTGGAGTATAATATGTATTTAATAATTACTAATTTAGAAGGATAGGTTGTGAACTTCTATAAGAGATTCTATCAGCTATAGCAACTACTTAGGTTTGTTATCAGAGAGGTCAGGACCTTGAGTCTGTTGGCTGTTTCTTCATTGATGAAGTTGCCTGAGATACTACTGTCTATTATAATCTTGATAAGTACTTAATTAATAAAAGCTTAGAGTATAAGCAGTTTGTCTAATCTAATAGTAGTGATTTCAGTTATAGGAGCTTTCCTTCTATTGGTTCTTCTTTGGACCAGTTCATTGATACAAGAGAAGTAATCATCAATCATTCAAAAAGAGTACATTCCAATGCTATAGAGATATCAGCCACTTAGTATAAATCTATCTTCAATTTTCTTATAGAATTGTTCTTCCTTATTCATAGTGGGTTGGGCTGAAGTCTTGTTTGATGAGTCAAATCCTTTGGATCCTTGGATGATAGGCAGTAGTTCAGGGACTTCCTTGACTATCAGAGTTGATTTGATTTTCTCAAATAGGATCTGAGTAATATAAAAACTGATAAGGATCTTGAAGAGTATCCAACTATAGTTTTGAATGAGAACAATGATTTTACCTATATAGTCTTCATTAATGACTCCTCCTTCTACTGAGAATTCTTTCAATACTAGACTGCTATGGCAGCAGATTCTTCTAATATGTCCTTTAGAAATTTGAATACTGATTCTTATATAGACTTACTTGACTTCTTGATTGAAGACTATAGCTTCTTTGACTACATATAGATTATATCTAGCCACTTTTTGACTTCCTTTAGTTAGAGCCTTGGTAGTTTGCCTTAACTTGACAAAGTCTAGTATTTTGGTAGTCAGATTGTTGAGGTGATACAGAGTAGTAACAGTTGCTCATGTTACTGTTCAGGGTTTTTGGTTGGAGCAAGCACTGGTCATATGTTCTGTCTTTTAGCAATAGAAGTATACTCTGCTTCTTCAAAGTTCATTCTTTCTCCTTTAGTGAGTTTCTTGAAGGTACTTGGCTGAGTAGGTTCAAGATTTCAGGGTATCTAAGAGGTGGATATAAAGGGAGCTTGGGATACTTTATGCTTGGGTTCTTCTTTCTTAGTCCAAGTCTTTTTCTTGTTGTTGAATTATCTTCAAGGCAGAATTGGTCTAGCTATTATGATTTGCTTGACCATAGTCTTAATTCTTGCTAGGTACTATTATTGATAATTGTAACTAACTGGGCATCCTTATTCTTAGATTTTTCTTATAAGTCATTCAGGTAGTGTATCAAATAAATGATCTGCTCTTATACTATTCTATGCTTTATCATTGGTAATGTATCTTAGGCCAACAGTATTTAAGAGTAACTCAAGTTTTATATAGAAGGTTTCAAATTCTTCCTTACTATATATATCAAATTTGAGGTTACAAAGTTTTACTTGAAATTCAGCAATTAGAGTTTCACTGTAGTATTGAGCAATTATAAGTTATTTGAGGCCAGGGGCTGCAGAATGATTTTCATATTCTAGGGCATTATTTGCTATATTTTATATAATGACTATAGATTAGATATTCTATGTGAAGGGTTTTTCAAGAAGAGTTCACTACTATTCTTTAGCAGATCTTTGGAAGAATGTAACAACTTGACAGATATAGGTCATAGTAGTAGCAAAGAGTTGTTCCAGAGTGTAGTCTTGATTATTTGTCAGAAGGTAGTCAGCAACTTACTCATTGGTCCATTGGTTGGTTTTGAAATTAGTATCAACTATACTAATAAAGCTTTGAACTTTCTGTATAGTATTATTGAAGGTAGATAGGTTTAGACTTTTTATTGGTCAGATCTGTTTAGCTAAGATAGTAATGGTTGTTATCATTATAGCTATCTGAGCTGTGAGGACTAAAATCTGTTGGTTTACCATATTGTTCATTAGAGGTAGTTAGACTACTAGTAGTGATGTTACTGGTATAACTTGAGATACTGATGCAGAGTATGATGGTGTTCTTTGAGTCTGTGTAAGTTGCTGGAGTAATAGTTGTAGGTCTGGAGTAAGGGCTTGATAGATAGCTATCTGCTACTATATAGGTGTATTTTGTTCTGATAAAGATACATCTCCTTTAGTAGTATATCTGAGATTGAATTCACTGAGATACTTCTCCTCCTCTTGGCTTTGGTCCCTGTATAGTTGGGTTTACTCAGTATCAAATTAGACAGAATTAGTTATATATTAGATTTTGGATGAGTTTAATTCAAAATCTGGTTCTGGTTCAGTATTGGTTTTGGTTTCAGATAAGGCTGTAGCTAGACCTGCTTCTGGTTCAGAGTCAGGTTGTTGATGAAGAGTTTCTCTTGCTTTTTCTTTAAGAATATGGTGGGCCTTACAATTCTGAAAGTAGTAGTATAAGGCAGTCTTGGTCCTTGTATAGTAAAAGTTAGTAGAGTTGAGCCACTTAGCTACAGAGGCTTAGGCTTCATAAGTAAGACAAGATAGCTGCTGATTGTCCTAGATTGCTCAGATTAGTAGAGCTGACAAAACTCTTATTAAGAAGAGTAAAGAAGGCTTCTATAAGATCTTCTTCATCTTGACTTGTAGAGTAAGAAGTTTGGTGAATAGAATTTCACCTATTTTCTGATTTAATTGAAGTACTTCTTTTTGTAAATAAAGTCTGTCCCACTTGTTGTAGGTATAGAGATCAAATTGTCCTTATATATTAGGTTCAATTCTCTCCAAATTGTCAGATAGTTTAAGATAAATTCCAGTTCAGAGGTTGGGCTTTATACTAACTTATAGAAATTCTTATAGAGATTTATAGTAGGGTGAGAAAGTATCTTGAAGCAGAATTGGATTGTAAACTACTACTACTAAGTTGTAAAAGAGTTACTTGTTAGGGTAATCATTACATACAGCTCTTTCTAGTACTATTCAGGTTACATAATCTTTGGAAAGCACTTACAACACCATTTATTGGAGAAAGTAACTAGCAACATGGTGACTGACTGGCAATCTGAGATACATACTAGGCAGAGTGGCCCAAGCACGTTTGCTAGCAGTAGGTGGGGCAAGGCCCTGGGCTGGGGGGAGGTATGAGGGGACTGCTGGCAGAAGGATGTGGTAGAGAAGAGGGCAGTAGTGGAGGACCAGGGTCTAGAAGGGTGAGCTTCGCAGAGATGGTGAAGGGGAGACAGCAGGCATCTGGGCTGGAGAGATGGCTGAGGAGAAGCAAGGAGGTGGGGAAAACAGCAGCATAGAGGGGAGTAGCCCTTGGTGGTGGGGACAGTGGAGCTGGGGGTGTAATGGCTGGGGGGAGTGTGACAGCTGATAGAGATGGGACTGCCAAACTGGAGAAAAATCCAGATGTGACTGCCAATAGTGGGCTGAGTGGCAGGGGCTTAGAAGATTGGGGAATTTGGCTAATGGTGTGATGGGCCTGGTAGTGGCTCTATTACTCAAGAAATCAATCTCGGTATTTATAGTTACTCTGTGCTTCTGGGGCCTAGTAGTGACAGTGAAAATGGTGCTGGGTCTCATCACTAAACAGGTGACTGGAGCAGTATCCATAAAGTTTCTGAAGGGTTTGGAGAGAGTGGAGGTGGGATTTGAAGAGGCTGAGCTGTTAGAGGAGGCGCTGAAGGTGGGATTGATAGTTGGAGAGGTGTGTGTTCCAATGATGTGCTGTCTGAGGTAGGATCTCAGGGTGGTACAACTGTTGGTAAAAGGGATACCTATGGTAATAGCAGTGAAGATGAGAAGGAGAGTTGAAGAGGTTATGGCAGAGTATAGTAATATAGTGGACATTGGCTTTAGAGTATGGGAAGGGACCTTGCTCCAGACTGGAGATATTGATGTGAGGATTCAGCTGACAGAAAAGGAAGCCACTGGGAAGGTGAGGGACTGACCTTCAGTGATGGTGTGGGGGGCAATCTTATGCAAGGTAACGAGAGTGAAGGGGAGTGAGGAGGAGGAAGAGGACTTGCTGGAAGCACTGGAAGAGCTGGGTGGTGTGGTGGAGTGGAGGGCGAAGGCTTAGAAGGTATTTGAGGAGACCACACATCTGGAGGGGAAGCAGATCTGAGTAGACAAGGGGCAGTGGGAAAGGGCTCAGGGGTGTAAGAGACAGAAGGAACTGCTGGCAAAGCTGGAGGGGAGGCCACAGAAGAATGCAGGTAGAATGGTGGAGACAACAGGTACTAAAGCAAGTATCTGGGTAGGTGAGAGTGGTGGGAGTACTGAGAAGGGGACTGGAGAGGACAGGGAGGTGGTGGGCAATAACCTCTATGCTGATGGTATGTTTGAGATCTGGGAGGAGGATGGGGAAGTCTCACCTACCCCTACCCCACTTATCAGACATGGTCCAGCTTCTCAACACAGGATAGAGAAGGATGTGCCTATGCAGGGGGCCCAGTGAGTTCAATTTGGAGTTCCAGAGGTAGTGGATGGGGGACAAGGAGTAGCAGTTGGGGAGGAGGAACTAGTGGATGTCCCTGAGGCATGGGATGAGTCTGCAAGTACTGGAGCTGATACCATAATGATGGATGGAGGGAGGCCAGCAACTCCTAGAGGGAAGGAGGTGGAGAACCTACTTTGGATATGTTGGATGATGAACAACCTAGTGGCTGACAAGTTAGGGGAGGTGGACTTGAGAGTCATGAGTGATGAGCATTGGGTGAGGATCCTACAGGAGGATGGAGTGGTGTTGGCATTGAAGGCAGAAATTCTTGCCATATACTTGGGGGAGAAAGAGTATGAGGTGGATGAGGAGCAGGAGGCAGAACTGGTAGGCATTGCTAGTGAGAGGGCTGAATACTACTGGACCAAGTGTCATGGATTACAGCTCTGGCAGGAGGCATGCCTGGAGTACCAGGAGGAGTTCGAGGAGAAGGCAGATGGGGAGATGAATGAGCTGTTGGCTGGATTGGAAGCTCAGAGGGTGGAGGAGGAAGCAGTGACTGTGGAACATAATCTGAACTTAGCATAGGAAGAGAGGAACATAGAGCAGTAGAGATGGATGAGATAACATACCATATTTCACTATGAATAGTACAACTAACATTTTTTCTTTAAACATGAATGGGCGGAGGAGTACTTTTCAACATAGGAACATTTTTACTTGGCTGAAGGGATTGGAGGCTGATCTCTTCCTATTGCAGGATGTTCAGTGTGAAGATGATTTGGATAGACTAGATTGGATGAAGGAATAGGGAGGAGAGGCAGTTTGGAAGGGCAAGATGGGAATTCTGGTCTGGAAAGGCAGAGGGGAGATACGGGATGTGAGGAGCTGGGGAGATAGACTGGTCTGGAGAGAATGGATATATATGAGTTGGAAGCTGGTCATGGTGGGCTCATATTATTGTCCTGCTATATGAGGTGAGCATGTGGATTGGGTGCAGGGTCTCTTAGAGAGTGGGGTTCTTACAGAAGCTGGAGTAGATATGCTAGGTGGAGATTTCAATATGGTCTGGGATGTGCAGTTGGATAGAACAGATAGTGATTAGGGAGCTGAGACTAGAAGTGGAGGGCTGGTGGCATGGGAGGAAGTGGAAAGGCTTAGCACTCTGATAGATGTGGGTAGGAAATACTAGAGAGATAGGAGAGTATACACACATTGAGTAGAGGGTCTGGGGACAAGGATTGACTGGATTCTGATAGCTAGCTGCTGGGGCTTAGATGTCTGGAAGTCACTGAAGGTGGAATAGTATCCATGGTTAGATCATTGGGGGTTGTTAGGACAAGGACATTTCAGGGAGAGTGGGGATGGACCTGGACATTGGCACCTCAATGCCTCTTTATTAGATGATGGGAGCCAGTGAGATGTGTGGACTGAAGATATATAACTGAGGGTGACAAGCTGGAGACAGGAAGGTGCCCCTGTTGGTATCCAGTGGATGAGATTGAAAGAGAGGATGAGGGCCTACTGGAGTGAGGTTGGCAAGGAGGTGGGGAAACAGAGGAGGCAACAGGTGAGATGGGCTACTGGTAGGCTGTCTAGACTCCTAGAGGATTGGGCAGGCCTAGCAACATTGGTAAGAGGTGAGGGCTGGAGGATGAGGAGGGCTAAAATGGAAGTTGGGGAATTGCAACAGGTGTTGCAGGAAGAGGAGAAGGCCAGGGTACAGAGCTTGGCTGCATGGCTTCATTGGCAGAGTTTGGAGGAAGAGGAGAGGCCCTCGAAGTACCTCATGAGGGCCCTTCAGGTAAGAAGAGTGCAGCAATGATGGGAAGGGGTAATTGACTCTGAGGGTATATTAGTATATAGGGTACAAGACATTCTTGAATTGCTGAAGGAGTGGTGGAGCAGATTGTGGAGTGAGGAGGAGGGTGGAGCTGACCCTGATGCCATTGATCAGACATTGGAGAATTGGTACCTCCTACAAGTAGATGGGCTGGAGGACTTGATGCTGCCAGTTAAAGAAGAAGAGATCTGCTAGGTTCTTGTGGCAACAATGCTAGGTACTGCACTGGGGGAGGATGGTCTGCCCTGGGACTTCTGGAAGAAAATGGTGGAAGTTCCTGGAGTACTGGGTGAGATGACAGCACTGTGTGACTCTATCCTGTAGACAGAGAGATGGGTGGGGGAGCAGGATCTGGGGCTGGTGATGCTGCTTTACAAAAACAAAGAAAGGAGAGAGGATTGGAAGAACTGGTGGCCAATCATGCTACTGGATATAGACAGAAAACTAGTCATGAAGGTGATAGTTGCAAGGCTACAGAAGGTGGCCCAGCAAGTTTTGAGTATTGAGCAGAGGGGCTTTGTAGGCAGCCAGCTCATTCAGGATGGCATGGCCTGGGTACATAGCATTATCAAAGAGGCATGAGCTTGTGGACTGGATGGGAGACTGGTCTTCTTGGATCAGGAGAAGACTTATAACTGGGTGCAGCAAGTCTGGTTAGCAAAAGTATTGGACAGAATTGGAGTTCCACACCAGTTTCAGTTGGCAATGGTCAGCCTGTTGGAAGGGAGTAGGGCTGCACTCATTTGTAATGGGTATAGAGGGGTATTATTTCTCCTGGGAAGGGGTGTTCTACAGGAGGACCCATTGTCCCCTATTCTGTATGCTCTTTCTCTGGAATCCCTAATGGACAGAATTCAGAGAAAGATAGAAGAACTCAATATCTTTGGTATTGGGTGGAAAGTTGGGGCCTTTGCAGATGACATGGTGGTTGGCCTGGGATCTATTGCTGATGTTAAAGAGCTACAGAAGACAGTGGAGTGGTATGAGATGAACTTGGGGGCCAAACTCAATTGGCATAAGTGTGAGACAATGGTATTAGGCAATGGTCTGGTGGGGGGAGACATTATTGGAACAATAGTCTCTGCTGGCAAAGCAGTGCAATACTTGGGTATTTATTTGTCAGTATATAGATCAGTACTTCCTAGACTCTAGTGGGAACAGCGAATTGGAGTCTGGGGGGAGACCTTGTGGAGCTGGGGTAGTTGCCACTTGTCTCTGGTAGAGCATGTATCAGTTCTGAATATCTATTGGCTGCTGAAGCTGTGGTACCTGGCTTATCATTTGGACTTCCCAGCCTGAGTGGTAAAGAGACTATTGAAGCTGACCAAAGAGTAGATCTGGGCTGGAAGGAGGAGTCAGATCAGTTGGGAAGTCTTGTCCTTACCAGTGGAAAGAGGAGGTCTTGGACTGGTTGACCTTCTGAAGAGGTTATATTGCCTGAGAGCATGGTGGTTAAAGAGAGTAATAGAGCTGAGAGGGGGCAGTTGGGTCTCACTCTTGCAGAAATTTTGGGAGTTGAGGTCTACACCAAGAGGCTCAACAGGAGATCTCCTATCACTGGTTGGGCTTCAGAATATTGCCCAAGTACATTATAAAGATTTCTGATAGGGAGTAGTAGAAGGGGTACACTATATTGGAATTCATTGGCATGGAAATGAAGGAGATGAGGCTTGGGACCTGGTAATGTAGAGATGGGATTGAGTATTGCTGGAAGGTGTGCCCTTAGCTGAGTTTGACATTAGTGATGAGATAGATTGCCAATGAGGACCAGGCCAGAATCTATGGCCTAGTGGATGGTAGGGGGTGGGGATCAGTGAGGAGTGGAACTGGCATGGTATTTGGACATGGAGTGCTGAGGTGTGGAGGTGGATGTCACTGAAATACTGAGTGATCTGATAGTGCATATTGAGGAGGAATGTCATACTCAACTTCTGTTTAGGCTACCTTATCGAGGGGGGTTGTTTTGACTGTGAGGAGTGCCACAATGTTGGGCAGATCGGGGGATATATATAGATGCCTGAACATTAGCTAGGAGAGTGCGAGGTACTTAGTGACTTTTGGAGAGTCATAGGGGATTGTTTGGGAGTAGTATATAGGGGACATGGCACATGGGGCCAGTGGGAGGACTTGAGGGATAGACTGGTGGAGGGGGTGGAAAAGGAGTAGCTCACATTGGGTTGGGCTTTGGCAATTTGAGTAGAGTTGGCAGGTCACTAGTTATTTGTTTTTGAAGGTGAGAGGTGGGGGATTGGCTGCAGCACTGTGGAAGACACCCTGACAGGCTGGTGGCTGAGTTGGGGATTGCAGGGTGGGTGACAGTATCACTTAGTAGAGAAGATTTGTGGGCAGAGTGGGAGTATGGTGGGAGTGATAGGTGCAAAAGTGACCTTTGTTGATAATGATACAGGGAGAGGTTCCCCTATGGGAATCGAGTAGTGGGAGGTGATATTGTATACTTGTTTTATAGAATGGTAATAAATGGTAAAGTCTAAGTGATTATAAAAAAAAAAAAAAAA
>RBNI01001442.1:0-22451 GCA_003990745.1 Jimgerdemannia flammicorona | reverse complement strand
GTCAGCCACTCATTCCCCACCCCCCCCCACCAGCCTCGACTACAGTGCCACCCACTGCCCACCCACCTCAGGGTCAGGCGCCAATACTCCCAACCTTTCTCCAACTACCTTCCAAAAACTCTCCATACTCTCGCACTCCCCCAGCCAATGTTCAGGAGTCTGCACCACCCCTCCCTCCTGCCCTACATTATAACACTCCTCACAATCAAAGACCCCGCCATCCACCAGATGACCTGCCCTAAAGTTTAGCATCATATTTTGATGCAACAGCCTCCACTATGCTACCCAGAATTTTGGTGGGAGCTACCTTGACACAACCTTGATCCAAGACCAGATGCCTGCCCAGTCCCATCTCTCCCTGATCCCAGCCCCTTGCCAGGTCTCCGGCCAAAGGTCCTGCTCCAGACCCCTAAGGCACTCTATCCCTTCCTCTAAGCAGAAATCCTTGACCAGATTCCCTCCCAACAAGAGCCTGTCCCACCTCCACATCTCCAGACCCCAGTCCTCATCTCCTTCAGTACCTTGCCAATGGATCCCAATGCGATGGGCCCCATCTACCACTCCCCACCAGAATCCTTTGTATCTCATCCTCTGGCTACCATCCAAGGCCACCAAGGACAGTAGATCACCTGAGCCACCCCATGGCGACACCCTCGCCTCCCACAAATGCTGCATAAGGGGTACCCATTCTCCTCCTCTCAACTCACTGGCCCTCTTCATCCATCATGCCCTCAAGCAGAGTAGCCTCTTGAGAAAGTCCACCAGGCCAAGTCCTCTATGATCCATAGGAAGTGTTAGTACCTCCCAACCAATCTGACTCTGGCATCCAGCCCAGAGCCAAGAGTGGGCCATCTTGAGAAGCTTTTTAACCACCCACTTAGGGAAGTCCAAATGGTAGCCCAGATATCAAAGCTTTGGCATCCAATACACATTCAGAACAGTTACCCTTCCTGCCAGCGACCTCTGTCTACCACCCCAACTTGTCAGTACTTTCCCCCATTCTACCAGCTTGTGCTCCCACCACTCCTTGGGAAGTAAAGAGCCATACACTGAGAAATAGATACCCAAGTACTGTACCACTCCTCCAGCTGGGACAATTGTTCCAATGACATCCCCACCTATGACTCCTTCCCCAAGTACCATTGTCTCACACTTGTGCCAGTTGAGTTTCACCCCAGAGCATCTCTCATACCACTCAACTGTCTTCTTGAGTATAGCCACATCTGCCACTGAGCCCAACCCAATCACCATATCATCGGCAAAGGCCCCCACCTTCCAGTTGACGCCCAAGATATTCAGTCCACCAACTCTCCGCCATATCCAATCCAACAATAGCTCCAGGGTGAAGGCATAAAGGATAGGTGACAGCAGATCCTCCTGAGGCACCCCCCTCTCTAAGGGGAAAGAAGTCCCTCTGTGTCCATTCACCAGAATCGCAGCCCTACTCCCTTTCAGTAATCCAATAAGTGACCAATACATGCCCACTGGTACCCCAATGTGCTCCAGTACCTTCTCTAACCATACTCTCTAGACCCTATTATAGGCCTTCTCCTGGTCCAGGAAGACCAAGCGGCCATCCACCCCTGCAGCCCTAGCACCTTCAATAACACCGTGAACCCATGCCATGCTATCTCGGATCAGTCGGCCCCCCACAAAGCCTCACTACTCCTTTCCTAGCACCTGTTGGGCCACACCCTGTAGCCTTGCCACCAGGATTTTGGTGACCAGCTTGCGGTCCATACCCAGCAGCATAATTGGCCTCCAGTTCTTTCAGTCCTCCTTATGCCCTTTGTCCTTGTACAGCAGAGATACCAGCCCCAACTGCTGCCCTCCAATCCACTCCCCAGTACTGATGACCTCATCACACATCAGCGATATCTCCTCCAGAGCCTCCTCTATGGATGCCATATATTTCCAAAAGTCCCAAGGCAAACCATCCTCCCCAGGCACTGTCTCCAGGGTTGTGGATGCCAGAACTCGAAGGATCTCCTCTCCCAAAACCAGTTGGCCAAGATCCCCCAACCCTGCTGCAGGATTCGGGTGCCACTCTTCCAGATGCTGCTCAATGTCCTGTGCCACCTCCCCTCTCTCCTCTTCACTCCAGAGGTTACTCCAGCAGGTGCTCAGCTGGCCAAGAATCTCCTGCACACTAAATACCATCTCTCCCTCATCATTAAGGACTCCTTCCCACCAGTGTCTTGCTCCCCTAGTATGAAGGAGATGGGACAAAAACTTTGTGGGCCTTTCTCCTTCTTCCAATCCCTGCCACTGTAGCCTTGCCGCTATAGCCTGAGCCTGTACTGCTTCCTCCTTCCTCAACAAATCCTGCAGCTCCACCACTTCTAGCTTAGCCCACCTAGTCTTTCAGTCCAATACCTCCTCCTCCTCCAGTAGTCCAGCCCAATTCAAAAGTAGTCTTTCTAGTCTCCTAGATACCCATCGGACTTGTCTCCTCTGCTGAGCACCTCACTCCCTCCCCACTTCCCCCCAGTATCTCTGAGCTTCGGATTTCAGTCTATGCCACCTATCACCAATCCTCATCCTGGCTTGCCTCCAATTATTAACCTTGGATCATACCTCTACCACCCATGCATTCCACAGGTCCATCTCATCCAGCAGTGAAGAGTTCAGATGCCAATGTCCTGACCCCTCTCTGCTCCCTCCAAACCTCCCTCCTCCCCGAATACCCCAGTGATCTGACCAAGGGCACCACTTGACCTCCATCATCTCCCAAACTGTATTACCCCAACACTCAGTAGTCAGAATCCAATCAATCCTAGTACCAAGTCCTCCCACCCAGTGAGTATACAGACATTGATCCCCATCCTGAAGTCGCATGGCATCCACCAGTGAGCTGAGTCTTTCCACCTCTTCTCAGTCCTCCAGTCCCCCACTCCTTCCTGCCATACCCCATCCCCCATCAGTTCTGTCCAGTCTACTCTCCTGTACCATATTAAAATCACCCCCCAGGCAGTCTACCCCAGCCTCAACCAAAAGCCCAGAATCCCGCAGATCTCCAATCCATGCCACTTGGGTCCCCCTCTCAGCCAGACAGTAATAAGATCTCACTACAATTGAGTTCTATCCAGGCCTCTGCCATGTCCCCCACACTAATCTACTACCCCAATGTCCAGTGTTCACAATGTCCTCTTTTTCCTTCCTAACCAGGATTCCCACTTTACTCTGCCAAACCACCTCCCTACCCCACTCTCTTGTCTATGCCAGTTCATCTTCCTCCCCCTCACACCATACATCTTGAAGTAAAAAGAGATCTGCCTCTAGTTTCTTCAGCCATCCAAAAATCATACGTCGCCTCCCAGTCCCCCTAAGCCCATTGATGTTCAAAGAAAAAATGTTGGTTGTACTATTCATAGCGAAATATACATATGAGAGTATTGATATCCCACATCTATAATTCCATGCTCACTTCCTCTCCAGCCAGATCCAGGTTCCATTCTACCACAATCTCATCTTCCACATTTTGCTGTTCGTCCAGAGCTGCTAACAATTCTGCACAGTCCTCACCATCCACCATCTCCATTGATGCCCAGTGCTCCTCGCACACCACCTGCCACTTTGCCAGCCCCTTCCACGGCCCCCACAGATAAGCTGCCCTCTCATTAGCAATACCCAAGAGCATTGTCTCCCTCACCTCGGTGACCTCATACTCCTCCGCCTCCAAAAGAGCTACCATCATCTTATCTTACAACTTCCTCATGACCTCCTCCCCTCGCAACACTCACCCCCAGAATTCCTCACTGATCACCTGGAAGTCAATCTCTCCCAGTTCCTCGGCTACCACATTTTGCAGTGCCCTCAACAGCCACTTCTCCCCCCCAACTATCTCTGCTGCCTGCACCAAATCCGCCTCTCCCTCCTTCCTCTCCTCAGTTCACACAGACTCATCCCAACCATCCTCTGACATATCCTCCAACTCCCCTCTCCCACCTCAGGAACACCATACTGGATCGGATTATCATCCACCATCACCATGTCCACTACCACCTCCTCCAGCCCCTTTCCCCCACTCTTCTTCATCTTCCCCCCTTACTGCCCAGCCTCTGCCCAGATGCTAGCACTTGCTCCAGCACCCTCCTCCGTAGCCCCTGCTCTTTGACCCCTATCCAAACTGGCCAGCAAATCCTTCTGCAGCTGTCTCCCCTTTGCCTTCTCCCAGAGCACCTTGTCCATTCGCACCTTCTTGCCCTTGATTACCTCCACTACCATCCTAGCCTCATAAGCCCTCCAAGCTCTTTGCCTCCTCTCCACAGCCCCCGCCAGGTCCTCAAGTGCCTCCAGCAGGTCCTCCTCCTCTTCCTCGGACCCCTTCACCCTCGAAACCTTGCACTCCACCGGGCCCCACTTCAATGCCACTGGCCAGTCCCTAGTCTTCCCGGTATTCTCCATCCCAAACAGCCTCAGCCAGACGTCCACATCTCCTGTTCTGAGCTCAGTCCCCTCCCATACCCTGAACCCAATGTCAACCACCTTGCTGTACTCCTTCACCACATCCATGACCAGCCTCCTCGCCTTCTCCTTCTTCACTGTCGGCAAGTCCACAATCACCAGATGAACCACTCGGGGATCCCAATGCATACACCTCATCATTGGCACCAAAATCCCTCCAACCACCACACCCTTCTCCACTGTCTCTAGTAGCAAACCCTCCTCTTCAAACCCCACCTCGACTGCCTCCAGCTTCTTCAAGAACTTAACCGAGGCCGCACCTTTCATCTCACTAGCCAGCAGCCCCAGCACCATCTTCATCATTACTGCCAAGCCATGGAAGCACAGTGTGACAGCGAATTCTAATCTAGATTTTTTGAGTAATGGGGCCACCACGAGGCCCATCACACCATCAGTCAGGTCCCCAGGTCTCATGCCACTCCTCTGTCCAGGTCCCCCATCAGCCATCACATCTGGATTTTTTTCCAGATTGCCCATCACACTGCCATCAGCAGTCACCACCTCAGCCACTACACCTCCAGCTCCACTACGCTGTCTCCCCAGTGGAGAGGCCTCCTTGCCACTCATGGGAGCAGCCACCTTCCCCAGCTCCAGCCAGCCATCTAGCCCAGTTGCCTGCTTTCCCATCCTGACTTTATCCACGAAGGTCATCCTCCCTCTCCCATGTGGCCTTGCACCTCCTCTGCCCCCACCCCCAGCCCCGCATCCCCTCATCGAAGCACTTGGCATGCCAATACCAGTACCTTGACCCCCCCCCACATGTTGCCAGTCAAAGACACTGGGGTCCCTCTGCCCAGTACACTCACCAGAATGCATGTTGCTCGCTATCTTGATAGCACCAATACTTGAAGACGTTGTCAAAAGTATTGTCTGAGTCTTGTGTCACCTGAATGGTACTGGTGAAAGAAAGACCAGTAACACTATCAGAAAACCGCTATATTATAGTTATTGTAGACCTCTTCACTAAATGGATAGAGGCAGGAGCATTACAAGAAGTCAATGCTCTCTCTATAGCCGACTTCCTACACTGAAAAATCATCTACCACTACAACACACCAAAGCAAATCACAACAGACTGTGGAATGGAATTTGTCAATAGATTCCACAAGATAATGTATCAGAAATACAAGATTCAGCACATCAAGACCACTACATACCACCCTCAAGGAAATAGATAGACAGAGAGAACCAATAAGACCCTCAAGAACATCCTAGCAAAGATCTCAGAGACATATGAGAATTGAGATAACTATCTCCCAACTGCCCTCTCTGTCCTACAAGATATACAGTCACAGAGTACACACTTTACTCCAAGAGAGTTACTCTTCGGAGAAGAAGATTCTGATGGAACCTCAGCCACAAATCTAGACCTAACTTGGAGACAGGTTGATGCAGAAATCCAGAGACTACACCAAATCAGGAAGAAGGCTGAAGATTACATCACCAAGTCACAAGTGCTGACAAGGAAGAATGTAGAAAAGAATCACAAGGCCTTAGAACCCATCCGAATCAGAGAAAAGGTTCTACTGTATCAAAATATGGTAGAAGCCTCATGGTCACGAAAACTGGAGCCCAAATGGGAAGGACCCTTCTATATATAAGATATCAAGGGAACCACCTTCTGGCTTAGAAAAATCTCAGGGACCATACTGCCTACCACAACACATAGGAACAGACTCAAGAAGTACCATGAACCTATATAAGAGAAGCAAAACATGATGACCACCCATGAGGTTCTAGTCCGTGAATCATAACAGCATATCTCATGACCAGCAGGCTATCTGTCTAGACCATTCTCTAAGGGATATAGTACTGGCAACTACTCATCCATGAGACTTTTGAAGTCAGAGAAGTTTGAACTGTCAACTGATTGGTCAAGATCAGAATTAGGCCCTTGCTCTATATAAAGAGAGTGACTCTTCACCATCATACCAAAATACAAAGAGAAGACACCAGCCCATAAACATTACTTTTTGACCCCTTGCCAGAGGTTATGGGATCAGCAAATTTTTCAGGACTGGACCAATGAATAAGGATGCTCGAGAAGATCCTTATTCAGGAGGAAGATGTAATGGTAACCTCAGAATAATGACATCAGTACAGGAGACAGCCTTTCCTCACAAGCCACCAGATCGGAGCACAAGAAGATCATACGGCATATGAGATGAGCAATGATGACCAACTGTGAGTCATTGTGACCATAGTATAGTACCTTGAGGAATATAAAAGAAGGATCAAGGAACTGCAGTAGTAACAACCAACAAGACCCACCAATCCCAAAATATACCACAAATGAAATGCCTACCGCTTGTCAAACCTCAAGGTCAAGGAATCACCAAGATACCTCAGTTGAAGAAAGGATGTTCCAAGACATCAGGAGAGCTATGAGGACCCACTCAAGAAGGACTCCTAGTGTTGACCTGGGTACTGCAGATCCCTATCATTATATCCTCTACCACTGTGAAATAGAAACAAGGATCACCATTGCTACTGAATGCCTCCAAATATGGCAGGAGTATGAAATAGGAAATCTCCTCTGCCAGGAGTTCCTATAGGCTAGCACTCAAGAGCTACAAGATGCCACTCTCATAGATATATGCGAAACAAGGGCAGCTAAGAAGATCCATCAGATCTTCAGGCATGTACCATGGTTGATCCCCAACTTGGAGTATGTTAGAGTCTCAGATTTCAGAGACATGTCATTCCACTATATCAATGCACTAGAAGCCAGGGTGGCTACAGAAGCCCAGTCCACTATTACTCTCAATAGTGATGAAGTAGAAGACTTCTGGCATCCCATCCTTCAGGACAACCCAGACCAATTCCTACAAGGATTGATCTCAGTATTCTAAGGCCCAAGTATCTGGAGTGGATCTTCCTAAGACCCCACATTTGTCCTCTATTTTGTGGAAGAGAACCTCATAGACTGGAGAGCCCCAGACCTCCTTCCCACCACCAAATGTGATGACATCATCAGTGATGATGTCATTCCGCATGACATTGAAGACACGAAAATGATGAATTTGCAGATCTCATCTCCTTCAGTGATGATAATGATGATGAAGTCTCCATGATCCTGAACTTTCTGCTCTAAGTTCTTTGTTATACTGAATAATACCAGCACTGGTATTTTGATGTAATACTGAATAATACCAGCACCAATATTTTGATGTAATACTGGATAATGCCAGCACTAGCATTCTGAGGTGATGCAAAATTATTCCAGCACTGGTATTCTGATGTGATATTGAATTATACCAGCATCTTGAACCTGTACAACCATCAGTGCTGACCCTAGAACTTAGTAGTTTTAGTTATTGGAATTTATATTTAGCTTTATATCTTAGCAACTATTGAATTATATTTTGTATAAACACCCCTCTTATTTCCTCTGAAATAAAGTCAGTCTTCTCAGTACAATACACACACTTTCTTGCAAGCCATCTAAGAGATAACAAGATAGTTAAAGATAAGAAGTTTGAGGACTATAAGACCTTGGGAAGGCACTCCAATAAGAACTTACTTATAACAAACTTGAGTTAGTCTAAGAGATACACCTTGAAGAGAATCTGGCATATTTAAAGGACTCAGCGACCACTATGTGACATTGAATATAATTTCTATTATTTCCAGTTCTGACAAAATAAATAAGATATTATTATATCTGCCCAAGAGTACTAGGAATAGATGACAAGTAGTATGAATAATATAATATATAGAATTTTGAATATATTCAAAGCTTAAGAATATATATTATATATACTTAATTATTATATCTAAAATACTTATACTTATAAGCTTATAAGCTTATAAGCCTATAAGTAATAAATATTAGCCAAGACTTTCAAATATTATAATAAGTATAAGCCCACAAGTCTGTAATCCTGCAAGCAATAAGTATAAGCTAAGAGCTTTGAATATTGCAATAAGTACAAGCCTGCAAATATAAGCTCATAAGTCTGTAAGCAATAAGTATAAGCTGAGAGTTTCAGATATTATATATAATAAACATAGGTAAAATATATATAAATAAGCTAGCTTTAATAATAAAAAATAAAATAAAAAATAAAAAATAATCTTACTTTATAAAAAACTTCAATTTTATATTAATTATCTTTCTGGAGTATTTGAAAATATGAATAATACTATTAACAAAGTTGTCATCTAGTTAGATAATGAAGAACCTAAGACTGATGATGAATGCAAAAAGAAGAAGAAGAAGAAGATTAAAGAAACAATCAAGCAATTTATCTCAAGGACTACTTCTGAAGTTACTCCTCAGATCATCCATGAAGTCTCTACTCCTGAGACCCCTGAAGCTGCTGCTCAAGTCTAAGCTACCACTCAAGCCCAAGCTGCTACTTAAGTTCAAGCTGCTGCTCTAGCCTAAGCTACAGCCTAAGTCTAAGCTACTACTCAAGCCCAAGTTATTACCAAAGCCCAAGTTACTGTCTAAGCCCAAGCTATTGTCTAAGCCTAAGCTATTACTCAAGTCCAAGCTACTGCCTAAGCCTAAGCTACTGCTGCTGCCTAAGCTACTGTTACTGCCCAAGCCCAAGCTGCTACTGTCTCCTAAGTCATTACTCTAAAAACTAAAGATCAATCTCTTATAAGCTACAAAAATTACAGAAGATATAAAAAACCATATTATATCCTTCTCAAAATCTTTCAATAACTCAATCTATTGATCTCTAATCTTTTACTAAGAAAGAGATTATATAATAATATTTATCAAATAGCTGTTGCTATAGCTAGGCATAGCTGAGACCAGGACTAGAACTAGGGTTGTATATATGTGAGAATTTTAAAAATATATATTAGTTATATGTAAATTTTAGTTAGATGTAAATTTTAGTTATATATATGTAAATTTTGATTATATATTTATATGTAAATTTCAAGTAATATATCTTTCAAATAAAGAACTAATTATCTTATAATATAAGTTACTGAGAATCTCTTAATTTAATTTAACCAATTCAAATTAGACTCTCAATTTAATTCAAATTAAATTGAATTAGATCTCAATTTGATTTAGTTTGAATATAAAATCTCTAATTTAATTCAATTTATTTGAAAGTACTATTCAATATATAACCTCATCCTCAGAAAATCCTAACTTACTTAAGAAAATTTACATATTGACTGATAAACTAATATAATCTCTCTAGGACATATTAAGCTATAGCTAAAACAGACCAAAAAGAAAGTAAACCCCAAGTGTGATATTATCTCTACTATCCAAATAAAGAAGCTAATCCAGAAACCAGAACAGTATATCTATATGTATACTATTAAGAAGTTATCAGCAGAAGAAGTTGATAATAATAATCTTTCTAAATGAAGATGATAAAGAAGAAACCTTTCAAAAACTACTCAAAGATTATGAAGATATCTTTCAAGAATTTCAAAACCTACTATCTATCTGATATATAGAACATAGTATTGAAACTACTCTAGAAGTAGACTCTCTCTATTATAGAATCTACTGACTTGCTCAGTCTGAGCTAGAGACTCTTAAGAAATAGCTAATAGATCTGTCAAACTAGGGTCTTATATATCTATCAAAATTACTATATAATATACTAATTCTCTTTATCTATAAAAAAGATAGAAGCCTCTGCATATATATTGATTACTGAGTACTCAATAAAATATCTATTAAGAACTGATATATACTTTTATAAATTAATAAACTACTTGACTAAGTATATAATACCAAGATTTTTTTTACTTATTGATCTTATATCTAGATATCACTAAATTTATATCAAGAAAGAAAACATTCCAAAGGCAGTATTTCAAACAAGATTTAGATATTATGAACTCTATACAATATCTTAGACTCACTAATATATTAGTAATCTTCTAGATACTAATAAATGATATATTTTAAAAATATCTTAGAATATTTATTTTAGTATACTTAAATGATATCCTAGTATACAATAAGTAGCACTGCACACTGATAATATCTATAGATAATTTTTGATATACTCTGAGAATATAAGCTCTCAGTAAAAAAAAAAAAAAAAAAAAAAAAAAAAAAAAAAAAAAAAAAAAAAAAAAAAAAAAAAAAAATACTACTTCTTCAAGAAGAAAATTGAATATCTAGAATATGTATATTATCTCAGCAAATAGTATTACTGTTGACTTTAAAAAAAAACTGAAGTAATCTGTAACTGATCTATTTTAAAGACTCTCAAGTCCCTATGAGAATTCAATAGATTAGCTAAATACATACATACTATTAAAGATTTATTTAAGAATTCTTAGTAATTATCTCTCTACTTATAAGTTTTTATAAGAAGAGTACCAATATCAAAAATGAATAGACAGAGGAATACACTATAGTATTAAATATTCTCAAGAAAATGCTGACTGATATACTAATCCTAATTAGTCCAGACTTTATAAAACTCTTCACTATTACTATAGATGTCTTAAACATCACTATTAGAGTTATATTGATCTAGTATAAATACTTAGTTATATATCTGTCCCAGAAGCTGAATGAGTATAAAAAGAACTATACAATATAAGATAAAGAACTTCTCACTATTATTCAATCTTTATAATTATAGAGATACATATTTCCTTCTCAATAAAAAATTCACCTTATAGACAAATCATCAAGCTCTATAATATATTCAGATATAACTAATTCTCACAGAAAGATAAGTATGATGAATGTAGATCCTTGTATTCTTTGATATTGAAATCAAGTATATTACTAATACTAAGAATAAAGTAGCTAATATACTTTCCTGAAGTACTCAGAAAAATAACCTCATAGTATTTAGTAATATTACTACTAGTCTATTTAAAAAAGTCAAAAAGGAGTATATCAAGGATACTAATATACATATAAGAAATTATCAAACAAATTCTCAAAGAAGAAAATAACATCATGAAGAAGATATATAAAAATGTTTCTTTTTAAAATAGATATATATATCTTGATAATATAAGAATTTTGGTCTCTGATATCTCTATCTACCTATAAATTCTATAAGAATTATATAATATATCTATAGCTAATTATATAGAATTTGACAAGATATACTAATATATATATTACTCAATATTTCTACTAGTCTAAGATGATAGCTAAATTAAGAACTATATTATATCCTATAATATTTATCAAAGATATAAGTCTAGTAACTAAGCCTCAGCAGAAATGCTATAGTTACTACTAATTCTTATCTGAAATTAGAACTATATTAGAATAACTTTATTATCTAATTACTAAAAATAAAGAAGAGAAGAGATGTAATTATTATCTTTATTGATTGTCTCAGTAAACAGACTTATTTTTTTATAACAATTACTACTACAATAGCTCCAGAAATAGTAAAATTGTTTATTGACAATATATTTCATCTCTATAGATTACTATCAGTAATTATCTCTGATAGAGATATAAAATTTACAAACAACTTCTAATAAGTACTCTTCAAAAGACTAGAGTATAACTTAAGATATCTACTGCTTATTATCTACAGATAGATAGCCAAACAGAACAAACTAATCAAACTCTCAAGCAGATACTTAATATCTACTATAGCTATAAACAGAATGATTGAGATAAAAAACTAACTTTAGTCAAATTCATATATAATAATAGTATAAATATAAGTATGAAAATAACTCCATTCTATCTAAACTATAGATAATATCCCTAAACTCCCATAACTATTATATATATGAGTAATAGTACTAGTAGTATAAGAAGTTATTAATATTATATAAGATACTATCTAGCAAGTATATAATACTCTTATAAAAGTATAAAGAATATAAGTAGTATATGCTGATAAAATAGAAGAGAAGTCATATATGAAAAAGGTAAATGAGTATTACTCAGTATATGATACTGACTCTAAATAATATAGAACTAAAAAAGAACTTAGACTCTACTATATTAGACCATGCAAGATCCTAGAGAAGTATGATTCTGTTATATATATTAGATCTTTCAGTAACTCTAGAAAGAATCCACCCAGTATTTTATATATCTAAACTTTAACTATATACTGAAAATACTTTTAAAGAAAGAATAATATTACTCTCAAATCTGATTCAAGAACTAGAATATAAAGTTAATTATATTCTAGATTATAAGGATTACTAATTTGAATGAGCTACCAAGCTTACTCAATACTACTTTATAAAATAGAAAGAATACTCTAAGTATAATATTATCTATAAAAAAGAAGATAACCTTTTGCCAAATATAGAAGAAGAAGTAGTCTGATATAGATATCTAATATAATAGAAATTATAATAGAATTTCTGAAAGAGAGTTATATCTCTGAATACTTTTAATAAATAAAAGTATAAATAATTCAAATAGCTCTATATATATATATAGATAAACTACTATAATATAAGTACTCAGTAAAGATACTAAAAATAAACTAAGAACAAGATCACTACTACTATCTTTATAGCTATCAAATATCAATAGAATTTTACTAAACTACTTTCTATTAATATATATATCTGGGGATTTAGACCCAAATGAAGTCCAATAATATCTTAAAAAAATCCAATATTTCTAGGCCTTCTGTTATCAATAAGAACTAAAGAAGTACTATAAGATTAGATGTCTTATCTGTCAATAAGTTACTCTCAATAGTACTAAGCAATAAGCCTATCTTTTTATTGACAAAAATGTCTATATTATTGCTAAGAGACTTTATGTTATTTTCTGTACTCAATCTCAAGTTCTTGATCACCTCTATAGAGTATCTTCTGAGAATATTATCAACTTGAGTAATGAATAATAGAGTAATATTATCTTTCAAGTAGTCCAGTATACTGCTCTTCAGTTTGATAAGTATTTAGAGTTTAGTACTAAATCTAATAAGTAGGTTTAGATAAAGAAAGAAAGGATATAATAAATTATTATATATATATCTATAAGTTATCAGAATTTCCAATAGAAATTCTGATGGAAATTTTTATAGAAATTTCTATAAAATTTCCAACTAGCAGTCATAGATACCAAATATACATAGTATATAATTATATATATATATATACTCAGTATACTATATTTAATTATAGCTCAAATCTATATAAATATATACCTCTATATTGAGTATATTACAACCTTAGCTTTGCTTTCTCTGAATGTAAAAATAAAGCAGTATTCTTATCATAGAACTCTCAGACCTAACTTGTTAACAATTCTGAGTTTAATCAACTTAGAATCCAAGTATGGTACTTCTATAAGAACCTAAAAGTAATACTTGAACTATACTACTATGTATAATAGATAATTGAAACTCAGTACTTTCTTATAAGAACTCAGAACTTAGAACTGATAGTTAATCCTAATTATCTATAATATATTAATTCTATCAGTATATAGTTTTATTATATATAATCTAATTTCTTTATATTATGTTTTATTATTATTTATAGAAATTATATACGTATATTGTAACATAGCAGACACTTAATCTCAAAAGTACAGCAGATTTCTGTATCTTGAAAACTTAACTTATTCTGACTCTTGTAGAGTTCTCAGGATGCAGAGGAGTGAGTTCAAAGTATATCTGCCTGTAGGCTTACTAGTTTCTTTACTTTCTCTTTGCTTTGAACTATTTCAATCTGAGATTTATTCACTCTAAGATACTGAATTATTTATACAAGTTTGCTAGCTATAAGGTGGTTAAGTTATAACTATATTTCCTGTAAGTTATTTTCTATAAGTATAGATTCTCTACATTTGTGAAATCTCTATGATCATAAAGATTCTACATCTGTAGAATTTCTACATTTGTAAAGTTTTTACATTTGTGAAAACATGACTGCTATTTGTAAGGCTATACTATATTTGGGAATCAGATTCAGATACTATAATTAAATATCTATTTCTCTAATTTATATTACTAATTCAGATCAATTGTCACAACTTCCTCCTGAATAGATGATTCATTTCTAAAATACCCTATTCACTTAAACTCCCAAGCCTCCACAATCTGTATCTCTTTGTACTATATAATCTATATTATTACAATTTTTCAATAATATCTTCTGACTTATGCAAAGTCTCTTGGAACTACTTCCTGAAGGTGAGTTAAGGCTGGCTCATTCTTCTTAAATAACTTATACACTTATTTAACAATAGTAATCTGAATATAGGAGAGCTGACACTCTCTAATCTAATCTTCTTTTGCTATCTCTGGCTACAAGTTCAGTAGCTATTCTAACTTAAAGTATTCTTAAAGCTCTATCTGATTCTAGTAGGTCTTGAAGTATGAAATTTATAATAGATATATCTGTACTATACTTTAGATACTATTGAAGGATTTCTCCATTGTAGGCAGCTCAGTAGTACACCATTGTCTTTCTATGACTTATTGTATAGCACTAATAATCTTGAGAGCTATGGCTATACTTCATTAACTAGCTATAATACTTCTTGAGTCAGTTTCAGTGAATAGTAGTAGAGATGATTGTGCCTGAGACTTTCTATAGCCAAAAGGTGATTTCTTTTATATCTTGTACAAGATAAGGTTCTTCTCACTTAGGCTCCAGTTTTTGTAACCATGAAGCTTCTATCATATTCTGATACACCAGGACTTTGTCTCCTATCTTGATAATCTCCAGAGACTTGTGAATTTTTTCTGCATTATTCTATTATAGTGTCTATACCTTAGTTATATAATCTTTGGCCTTCTTTCTGATTTGGTATAGCCTTCATATTTCTGTGTTTATGCATTTCCATACAGCATCTCTATTAGATGATAGGGTTCCTTGAGAACTTTCTTCTCTGAATAGTATTTCTTAGGAAGTAAAGTGAGTACTTTGTGATCAGATATCCCAGAGAATAGATAATACTATTGGCAGATAGTGATCCTAATTTTCATAGTTATTACAGGTCTTGGTGATGATATTCTTGAGAGTCTTATTGGTTCTTTCTACTTGTCTATTTTCTTGTAGGTAATAGGCTATAGTCTGAATATACTAGATCTTGTATTTCTTATAGAGGACCTCAAAGAACTGGTTCATAAATTCTGTTCTTCTGTCTATAGTTACTTGCTTTGGAGTTTTGAATCAGCAGATGATTTCTTTATAGAAGAAATCAGCAATTGACTGTACATTGGCTTCCTTGAGAGGTTCTGCTTTTATCTATTTTGTAAAAAGGTCTACAACAATAATTATATAGCAGTTGCCAGTCAAGATCAAAGATAGAGAACTTATTACATTTATTACAATATGTGCAAAGGGTACTGGTTCTATATGTGCTGATCCTGGAGTCTGATTTCATTGGTCTTATTTCTGTTTCTGATATTTGTCATAAGTCTTAATGAATTATCTAATATCTTTCTCTATTTATGACCACCACATTGTTCTTCTTACTTTATTATATATGTTTGTTCCTTCTAGATAGCCAAGTTTATATACTGATTTCATTACTTACTCCTTCTTGTATTAGGGTATGACTAGTAGTTTTTTTTTCTTCAGTATTTCTCTATTAGTCTTGAATTATTTCTATGTTCTGTTGATAATTATTTATATCCATTCTTTCAGATATTGGGGCATCTTTCACTGTCCCAGATAGGTGATAATTATATAGTAGAGCTCTTTATTCATAATTGATTTGCTGGTTGGGAATCCTTCAGAGTATCTATGAGAGGGTATCTATATTGGCATTGGTTCTTCCTAGGCAGTGCATGATGGTTATATTATAGGCTTGCAACTTCACGATCCATCTGACATAGATTCTTTTAAGTTGCCTAGTAGTCAGTAGCCAAGTGAGGGCTGAGTGGTCTGTCTGAATGGTGAAGTGTCTTCCTGTGATAGTAGTGGAACTTCTCTATAGCCCAGATGACTGCAAGATATTTCAACTTATAGAATTCATACTCTTTTTCAGCTCCTTGAGTTCCTCAGCTGAGATATATAATGATATATTCTATCTTACCTTTCTTCTGGACCAGAACTACTCCTAGTTCTTAAGCACTTATATCTGTCTACAGGATAAATTCTTGAGTCCAATCAGGTCTTCTGAAAATGAGTGCCTGGGTCAGTCTGATCTTAAGTTCATCAAATGCTTTTTGTTGTCTACCAGTCCATTGGAACTTGGTATCCTTCTTGTTGAGTTCATAGATTGGACCTGTGATGTTAGAGAATCCTCTGATAAATCTTCAGTAGTAGGAGGTGAGTCCCATGAAGGCTTGGGCTTCAGTAACTATGGTGAGCCTTAGATATGCTGCTACTGCTTGAATCTTGAGAGGGTCTATGTGTGTTCCATTTCAATTGATGATATATCTAAGATAGATGATCTCAATTTCTGCAAACTTATACTTCTTAGACTTGATGTAAAGACTATACTATTTTAGCTTCTCTATTATCTACTGGATATACTGCAGATGTTCTTTGTCTGTCTTGCTGTAGATAATAACATCATCTATTTAAACCATCAAGAGACATTACATATTCCAAATAGTATTTGCAGGTAGACATAGGTTCTGTCTGGGGTGATGAAGACTGACTTTTCACTTATTATTTCAGTAAGACTGATTTGGTAGAATCCTGAGTATAAGTCCAAGGTACTATAGTACTGTACTTCATCACTCAAGGTTATGAGGATATCACTGATGAGGGGTAATAGTTGGCAATCTTTCTTAGTAATCAAGTTGAGTTTCCTGTAATCAGTGCAGAGTCTTGGGGTGAATTCTCCTGACTTACTTCCTTTTTTTAGGACTAGTTCAACTGGTGAAGCCCAGGAGCTACTGGCTTCTTTAATGATACCAGCTTCCTCTATCTGCTTAATTTCTTCTCTGAGCCATTTATAGTAGGCTAGTAGTATTGGCCTTACTTTTTGATAGATTGGTTCAGGGTCTCCTATGTCTATATCATGATAGTAATATGGGTTCTTTTCTTTGATATTCTTGAAATCTGTGGCTAGGACATTCTTAAATTTATAGAGTATCTTCTTGAGTTCCTTCTTGAGTGAAAATTCATTTCTAATGGTATAGCTATACTTATTGATAGTTTTCTCCTTCTTGTGATCCAATTTAGTGATCTTAGTGCTGGCAAATACTTCTCTTTCTATGGATCTAAATTCTTTCCATTTCCTCCAACTTCTTGACTTCTATAATTCTTGGCTGAAGAACTGGGAAGATCAATATCTGTACTAGTCAGTCCTTCTTCTTGATTGGAAATAGAATTATAGAATTGTAGTTCCTAGCAATAAGTAGTATTTCTCTAATATAATCTGAATTGATGACTTCTCCTTTAATTGTGATTTCACTCCTAGCCAGACTGCTTCTTGTTTTGAGGATTCTGACATGGTCCTTTGGAATGGCTATCTCTAGACCAGTTGTAAGTAGGGTGGTTATCTGAAACTCTAGTATGGTTTTTTCTACTGTAGTAAATCTATTCTGGCTATATTCTCTGACTTGTATTCTGGTAAAACTATATCAGGGTAGATCCTCTAAATCTTGACCTTGATTTCTTCTTTGTTATCACTATCCTCTAGGAGAACTAGTAGTTCATCATTCTCTTCCTTCTTCTCCTCTTCTCTTGTTTGCTTTTTAAGAGCCTTCTGTCTTCTTTTCTGATAGATCTTTCTGATACTAATGCTATATTGATAGTAGTTATTGATGTGCTCACTATAGTATATCTTGATTCCATGAAAGCAGACTCCTTGTAGTATATATCTATCTATAATCTTCTTACACCAGTCTTCTTTACTAATCCATCTAACTTTCTTCTTCTTTTTTTAAGTAGTCACTATATAGACTTCTTCTTACTCACTTTTTTCTTCTTTCATCTCAGGCAGTACTTCTTTGTTAATATTAATGAGAATTTATATCTTCTGGCCTCTGTAGATAATCTGTATCTTCTGAGCATTTAGATAAATTATTGTCTTGGCTTTATGAAGCCACTGGTTGCTGGTAAGGATATTATAGTTGGTGGCATTGATCACAATCACATCTACTAGAATAGTTACTCCCTCAAACTTGATGGAAATATCTCAGATCTTTCCCAAGAGTGTGGCTCTTATGCCATCTACTATAACAAACACCAGCTTGGTTACTTCTTCAACCTCTCAACCTAGGTGGTCTGCTACTTTCTTACTGTGGAGACATCCTTCTGCTCCTGTATCAATGATGGTCTTAAAGATTCTATCTTTAATCTGATAGGTTGTATTGGAATAGCAACTTGATATATCAGTATGTGATCTTATATCATTCTATCAGACTTATGTTATTTGTCAGTAATGTAGAGAAATATATAACTTATATAACTTCAATAAAGTGCCTCTCTTTCTAACAAAGATTATAAGCTCCACTAGTACTAAATAACTATAGTAAAAATATCTCTTTAAATATACTACATATATACTATAAATGTCAGAAGACCAGTCTAGCAACATAAGTGTGAAAATAGATATATATATCAATCATAAGCATTCTGCCAACCACAGGTATAACCTCAATAGATATGGGAAATATAGTCTCAGTTATTAGTATAAATACAGCCAAGAGGTCTATTCCAATCTTCAATAGAAAAGACTATATCATTTGGGCATTTCATATGATGAATCTTCTTGATGAATATGGCTTAGTAGAGTATGAAGCCACAAGTACTAATTTAAGATTACAACTCTGCAAATAATTATTGAGTATTATGCAAAATTGTAATTATATTATCAAACTCACAAATAAAGCTCATAATATATACTATAACAGCTTATGAGGTATAAGAAGCCCTATATAAGCATCATGTGTAAGCATCTGCATCAAATTGATTCCACCTAAAATCTCAGCTATTCAATCTTTAAATGAAGCCAAAGAAGAATATCTACAAATATACCAGTCACATCAATGATCTGGTAAATCAAGTGAACTCTCTCAGCATATCTGTGGACTGCATTGATAATGAAGATAAGGTTATAGTACTCACAAGAGGACTTCTGGATATATATAATATTGTTGTCATAGCTATATATGAAAGCAGCAGTCTTTCCAACTATGTCTACATAATAATGAGTCTCATAAATAAGAAAATACACCAAGAAAGCAATGCTGATAATGACAAGAATGCTTTCTATGAGTCTTGTAGATGTGGCAGTACTAAATGAGGTCAAAAGTATAGTCAACAAGGTCAGCAAACTTCTACCAATCAATCAACTAAGTATAATAGTTACTGTGAATATTATGATAAGTATGAATATAGAAAATACTATTGTTATTATTGAGAGAATGACAAAGAGAGTGGTGAAAATAAGCAATAATATGGGAGCCAATATTGGTAACAAGAGAGTGGTAGAAATAATTATCAAGACAAAGAGAAGTATAGCAATACAAATACTACCAAAACTAATGAAAGTGGTAATCTATTTTTTGCATAAATCACTAGTTCCACCACCAGCTCTACTATCAATTCTGTCAGTATAAGATCTACTGCCAAGTCCACCAACTTATCATCTACAAATCTCAGTCAGCAAAACACTTTTTGATCAACAAAAAGTAGTAATGATATCAACCATATACCCAATAGCAAATCCACTAATATAGCCAATGACAATGATATCTGGTTCATGGATTCTGAAGCTATACAATATATGATACTACATAGAGAATGGTTCTCTATATATGAGCCTTTCAAATATCCTATATCTATTAAGTTAGGAGACAAAAATATCATCTATATTCAAGGAAAGAAAAATGTGGGATACATCTCTATAAAAATATCATTGAGCCTACTGCCACTCTTGGAGATATACTACATACTCTAGAGATATGTAGGAAAGAATCTCTTCTTTATGAAAAAAATAATATTTTGTAGTAATAAAGAAATACATATATATGTGAAGAGTTCCACTATATACAATTTGCACAATAATGAGCTAATGATAGTTTTGAAATATGGAAATCTTATATAATCAATGGAATGCCAAATGGCATGAGAGCTTCCACTTATACAATAACTATATCTAATATGTCAAATATATAGTATCAAGGCTTAGGACATGTTGGTAAAATAAGCCTCAAACATATGATAAGAAGTAGCTTGGTGAAAGGATTACTGATATATATATATCTAGAAGATAACTTTTGTAAAATATGTATAGAAAACAAAGCCTCCTGATAACTATTCAAAAAATGACTAAAGCATATCTTGGGGATCTTTGATCTAATCTATATGGATATATGTGGTCTGATATATATACCATCACATTCTAGTAAGAGATACTTTCTGATATTTATCAATGATTATATATATAAAGTATATATATATATTCTATTAGTAAAGAGTGAAGCCTTGGAGAAATTCAAAGAATTTAAAGTAATTATCAAAAATAAAACAAGATGTAGAATATACACTATATGCTCAGATAATAGATACAAATACATCAATAATATATTCAGAGAATTTCTGATGAAACATAACATAAGCCATCAAATGACAGCTTCTTATATACCTCAGCAAAATAATATAGCTGAGTGATTTAACTATATAGCTATTGAAATGGTACAGATGATGATCAATGCAGCCAGATTAGAATATTTCTATTAAGCCAAAGCCATCAATATGGTAACATACATCTGTAACAAATATATATCTTGATTGCTAAGCAAGAAAACTGGTAATAATAAGTATAAGGATAATGATGTTACTCCTGAAGAGTTATAGAGTAGAACAAAGCCTAATATATTCCATCTACATATATTTAGATATGACATATATATCCTTGACAAAAGTAATGCTATCTGGGATAAATTTGAACCTAAGGCTGGCAAGCATATATTTCTTAGATATTCTGACAAAGTGTATAGGCTATGTGATTTATATAAGTAGCATATAGTCATTTTACATAATGTACAGTTTAGAGAAAAGGGCTCAGAGATCTGTGTGGAAGTATTAGTTGAAACCTCTACATCTACATCCTAGTTAGCATAAATGTAGCAACTGTTATCTACCTCTCTAATAATTAATCAGAACTATTTTCAACTACTATATATATATCTGAGCCTGAGCTAGAAATAGCTGAGCTAAGAATAATGGAGATCAAGAATGAAGATGATGGTGAGCCTAACAATGAGGAATCCTCTACAAAAAGTAAGCAAAAGTACTCCAACATTTACTGAGAAACTCATTTTGATTTAGAAAATTATTAGAATGTACCAGTAAGCCCTAGATGGCAATAACATCAAGACCATATGAGCTATACTGAAGTATACAAATGCACATATATTACAACATCTTCCAGTGAGCCAAATATATACAATGAGGCTATATAATATACTGATAATATGAAATAGCAATGTATGATAGATGAGGAATATGATTCACTTATTGAAAATGACATATGAAATCTAGTACCTCTTCTGCCAAACTGTCAAGCAATCAGATCTAAGTAGATCTATAGAATTAAGTACAAAAGTAATTGTAAGAGGGTTGCTTTTTAGGATAACTGTTACGTAGTTCTGGAAGGGTTTTCTGGAAGTTCTGGATATTCTGGAAGACCGTTTTCTTATGGTCAAGATCAATTTCGTATGGAGTACATCCTCTACGCTTATTGATTTCTAGATCGGGTTGACGTCTCAACCAAAGTCCTTTTTCGGACTAGTTCTGGATGTTCAGTATTTTCCGTATTTCAGGAAGTTCAAGAAACTAAGACCAGCTTAGTTGAATTGGCGTATCGCTGCAGACAATACCCAATTAGGAAATTTCGTGACGGGGTTAGGAGTAGGACCTAACAGGGAGTGGATTTACTTAAGAGTGGTTTGTGGGTTATTAAATAGGTTTATTCGCTATTCATGATATTGCTATACTAGGAGTATTTGTATGAAGGGGTATTGTGGGGAAGTGCTCAGGAGTTGTGTTCGGATTGTTCAGGTCTGAGATTCTGAGGTCTGGGAGAGGGGGTATTTATACTAGTGAGGGGCTATCTGGACTATGCTAAATATGGATGTAGCACTAAGTGCTTTCGCTGAGTCGGAATGCAGTCA
>RBNI01001441.1:0-22453 GCA_003990745.1 Jimgerdemannia flammicorona | reverse complement strand
TTTTTTTTTTTTTTTTAAAAAAAAAGGTGGCGTGGCGTGAATCTTTCATGTTTCTCGTCATTCAAGTCTTTCATGTCGAGCCACGAAGCTAGTGGTAGCGCCCACAATCTTTCATGTTTGTGGCGTTCAAGTCTTTCATGTCGACCAACTAGCCCCACTGGGGCGCCTACAATCTTTCATGTTTGTCTGGCGTTCAAGTCTTTCATGTCGACCCGGTGGAATCAGACAGATGTTTATATTCAGTTGGTTGAGAACACTGTTAACTCCTCGAACCTTTCATGTAGGGTGACAGGTCTGATCGTAAAAAGGCCCAAAAATGGGAAGAGGAGCGTGAAAAACCCAAAGCCGTTGGTGGGTCAGTTCACCTTCATAAACCAATGTTTATGGGGAACCCTCTGATTGGGACTGGTGCTATCAACGGTGGAGAATTCTCTGCCAGATTATCGGAAGGCATTATATCGAAAGCCCGAGGCGTTCAAGATACGGCAAAATTAGTAAGCCCTTACTTATAATTCATGCATCGCCAAAATGCGTTGTGTGAACATAACTAAATTTGTTGTCACATTATGAGATACTAACGAAAAATTACAACTTGATATGTTAGGACGATGAGAATCAGGCAACTGAAGAATACATCCCATCGTAAGTTTCTTTTATGTATCACTGTTTACCGATTTTTGCAATTTTAACATGACAGTGATGAAATGGCGATGATAAAAGTTCTCCTGAGCTATCCGAAAGAGGGACTAACAATAATATACTGGTAGGTCCTTCTGTCATGCACGATAAGATACTTGGTCGTTCAACATCTCTTGCTCCTGCGTTAAACATGGGAGCTGCGATACGAGAACAATAACAACGAAGAAGCTCAAAGATTTTTTTCATCATCATTGCAGCGCGACAAAATAATCGACCATGCGAAGGCAGGCAAGAGAAAGTTGAATTTCAATGAAGGCGGCGAAGACGAGGCCCGTGGTGTCGAGCCCAAAGTCCAAAACGAAGAAGACGACAATGCGAGTGTAAATAATGTCGGCAAGGTTCCTGCCTCCAGAGCCGCAGAAAGGAACAAGAGCAAAGAGGATCCGACGGTCTCTGATCGAATGCACGACGGCAGGAATAGCTACCGTCAGATATTTGATGCTGATGGCCCACGGCAAGTTCTCTTCTTTTATTGATATCGTTGAAATGAAGACACATCGCGACTAAATCGAGTCAATTTTTAACTTCATCTCACCAAAAGCAAACGGAAAAAGCAGAAACCACAAATCGTTTATCGTGGTGTGTCCTCTTTTTTTTTTTCTTTTCAATGACCTATCATGATCGACTATAGAGTTCAGCTTCTGATCTACTTACCTCTTTTTTGCTAGACATACCAAGTAAAGATGGTGATGGCAAAGATGATGATTCCCAGTCCGCTTCTGACAACGAAGAGCTTGGAGATCTCGAGCATGCGATAGTGGATCTGACTCAAATCGCCAAAGAATTGCAACAGGAGCCGCTGTCTGAAGTATGTGGATTGCATCATACTCTCTCATGCCGCTTTTATCTATCTTACGCTCTATCTCCGTCCACTTTATGTCTCATTATCATATACAGTGGGTGGCAGATGACGTTAATGTGACGCAGATATTCCGACGATATCAAAAGGAAGCACTTGTCAAGGCGTCGACCAGGGGATTGACGTGGAACGATCTTTACGAATTGTTGTGAGTAACATTGGGCCTTCGTTTTTGGCGAGGATGTTATCTTTATGCTAATACTCTTTGTTTGCTTTAATCAGAGCACTGTCCTCAATCATCGTCCTTCAGTCGCCTTGTCCTTACCCCGTTTTTACCAATCGACAGTGGCGGAAAATCATGGGTGAGAGAGCCCATATCTCAACTCTTGGCCGGTGCTACCAGTCGAGATTTCATCCTCCTTAAAGGAGGTGTCTACCGATTTTCTGGAGGGCAAAAACGCCTATCTGTCTGGGACTGATTCTGACATGAGCCGAACGACTGCGCGAATCTTCAACGACGTGTAAGTATACCTAAGTGTGCAAGAATATTTACAATCAGACTGACTTCCTTCTTTCACCTCCCACTTTCAAAAGATGTAGTGGCCTTCCGGCCGTCTCACCGCGCAGTTCTTCGGAGGAGGAGCATTGTTTCCAGCTGCTTTATCCCATTATTCGTCCGTTTTTCGTTGGGGATGACAAAGAATACAAGCTACGGTTGAATCGCGCAACAAGAGGCACAACGAAACGACCTGATCTCGCCTGCCTGATTAACGAGATTCCGGTCTTGAATTCAGAAATCAAACCCCTCGGAGTCACGCCATTTAAACAATCTAAGGACAAATCGAAGGTCCACTTACGAGCTCGCAAGGCTATCAATCAGCTACTGGAAACCAAGGGAGGACCAGCAGAGTCTGCCATTCTCATCAACGCTGGTATGTTTGCGTGTTGGCGTGTTTGAAAGCAACTTGATTTTCATTTACTCGATACAGTTTAATGCGTCTTTTTTCTGAATTTTTTTTTTAGGGGATTTGATAGAATCATACATTATGGATCTTAAGTATGACGGACTCTACCGGTCATGGGCCTTTCTAACGACACGGCTAGTCACGGACAGGACCACCATCCCGTTACTAGAGTCAAATATTCGGCATTTCATGGCATTGGAGGCACGTGGAGCGCGCTCTGAGGTTTCCTCCTATTCTATTTCGTGATCCTCGGTTCACAATCTATTTTCCTTTCCCCCTTCCTCTCTGAATTTTGCAAAAGGAACGCGTCAACGGAATAGCCGAGAATTACAAAAGCAGGAGCGTCAGCTTCACCCCGCCACTGGAGACGAGATACAAGCGGGATTTACCAGACACACCACATATTAAGATGATTCTCCATTAGGACGAGGAGAGATCACACTCTTCCTTGGGTGAAATTCACTAAATCTATTTTTTTGAGAGGACATTCTGAAATGCTTTAGGAGTAAATATTTCCAATATGAATCAAGAGGGCATTATTACTGAAACATATCTCAGGGAATGGCATTAAAAAGCCATTTGGGCGAAATGCTAAAAGAGTTGAAAGAACGTTTGTCATAATTTCGCCTATTTCTTATGCTGAAGGTATTCCCGACAAAATTTAGGCACTGAAAAAGTAATTCCAGTCGAATGACTAATTCCAGCAATCTTGACGGTATTCTGGGTGCCAAGAAAGACAAAAAAAAAAAAAAAAAAAAAATTAAGCTAACATCGGCGAGCTTAAATGTTCACTTTGTCTGGTTTTATTGCAGTACACCCCATATTACAAATAATGAACATAATAAATGATACAAATAATGTGAATAAACAGTATCCAGCTTCCCCAGTAATTAGTGCTACAGTATGGTACTGCAGCAATTAGTACTACAGTAATTGGCACTGTAGCAACCAGTGCTGCAGCAATACTGATCATTGCTTAGCAATAGATGTCACAATCACAAACCTCACCATAGTTACCAAATTATAGTTAGTCAGAAATCATGGACCAACTTGTATAAATACCCCCCCAGTTTTCATTTGAAATAAAGCAGTTTTAGTTTAGTTATTGATATAAGAATCAAGTCCTCCCCCCACATACACACATTCTCCTAAGTCTTAGTAATAATACCTAAGTGACTCTAGTATTTCCGACTAAACTCCAGAAGCCTAGCTAACTTCTACCAGAACTGAGACCAGTATATAAATCCCCAAAGACTTAAGTAAACCCATTGAACCTGAATTCCAAGGTGAATTCAGTCTGTATACAGCAAAGAATAAGACTCTTGAAAGATAGAGCAAAAGAGAAAGACCTTTGAAAGATAAGATACTGTCACTACAACTACTTTCAAGTGAGCACTTCCTCAAACTGAAGACTTCTTGGTACACATTGTATACTAAGTCCCTAAGTAATAGTCTTACTTCTCTAATTATCCAAAAGATAAGAGAGGGGTAGAAGTGAGAGTTATTACAACTTAGTAGCAGTGGATTACCAAGCCAAGAAGGCACCAAAGAACATACTCCTGAAGTTGGAACAAGACCAACCTTAGATAGGAGTAACTCCCAGAACCAACTGTGGATCCCCAAACTAGAGCTAGAGAAGTTCTTATCATTAAGACCAGGTGGTATCAGGAAACCACAGACCCAGGGACCCACTAGCTTGTAATTGACCAGGCTTATAAGGATCTATATCAAGCCTTTAGAACTTACCATCCAGGACTTAGGAATATAGTCAGCTACCATAGGTTCTACAAACTTCTCTATGGATACATTGGAACCACTAGAACTCCAGAATCTACTGCTGCAGCCACCCAGAATTTTTTAGATTATATCTCACCCTCTACTGTAAGAGAAGCAGCTGCTGAGTAGATTACCTCTGACAGATATTATCATACCCCTACCAAGACCTCCCTCTACTACAGACTAGTTGTATACTATGCCTCTGCCATAATCAGATATGAGAATGATCAAATAGGCCACTCATCCCCTACTGCTGAACAAGGAGCAGGCCCATCTACTCAGCCAGAAACTGATATCCTCTTTGAAGAACCTAGTCAGTATGAGGACACACTATCTCATCAGGAAAGAGAGTCAGACAAAGACTCTACAGATTACCAGTCTGATGATAGCCAACTAGGAACAACAGGCCTAGGAATTTACCAAGGAACTACAGGTTAAGAAGATAAGACCCCAGAACCAACCCAGTCATCTATACAGAGATTTGGTTTACCCTCACTTACAGGACTCTTTGATCTGATATCTGGGAATCAAGTAACCCCAAGTCATATAGTATCACAACTCTATCAGGCAGAATAATCTTCAGGAGAATCTATCCCGACAGGACTATAACTAATAGTCAATACAATAGTAGATGCCAATATTGCAGTACTGACTATCCAGCTAGCTGTACTAGCAGAGATAGTAGAACAGATTGCTGAATAGAACAAGCTAACCAAGACTTTGCAAATCCCAACATTCAGTAGAAAAAATAGTGACATTGAAAACTTCATCAATACAGTTGATACAGATTATCAAGCAAACCAATAGAATGATAACTGAGTATCTATTTTTTTTTTTTTTTTTTTTTTTTTTTTTTTTTTTTTTTTTTTTTTTTTTTTTTTTATAGTCACTTGGACTTCTCTCTTTATTAAAACACTATCTATTATCTAAATAATACACAATGCCAAACCCTATCTAATCCCCCTAGAGGGCCCCCCTCCTCCCACTCCTACTCAATGAAAGACCACTTTATCTAATACCATCTCCACCCACCCACCACTCTGTTTGCAGATTCCTTCTACCAGGTGATGACATTTACCACCCTGAGGACCTCAATCCACCCACTACCCAGTCATTAGATCCCCCATCATCCCCTCCCACCTTAACAACTTCTTCTGTAACTCCATCTATCACTTCTCCTCGAAAACAAAGAGCCAATGTCCAGCCAGCCCTACTCACACTGCTAAAACCCACCCTACAGTGAGTCAGCCATTGCCCACACCACCTACTAGCCGAGATTTCAAATCCTCCCAGCAACCTCTCTTTCCATCTGGTCTCCTCACTACACTCAGCCAATTCCCTACTACTATTCAAAAGTCCCCCAGAATCTCACACTCCCCCAGCTAATGTTCAGGCATTTGCACAAATCCCCCTACTTGCCCTACATTATAACACTCCTCACAATCTAAACAGCCACTCTCTACAAGATGTCCAGCATGGAAATTCAACATAATATTCCTCCTCAGCAACTACCACCATACTACTCAGAACTTAGGAGGAAGCCACTGCCATACCTCAGCACTCTATGACCAGACTCCTGCCCAGTCTCACTCCTCGCCAATCTCTACAGCCTGCCAGCTACTTGGCCAAAGATCCTAGTCAAGACCCCACTGATACTCTACTCCATCACTAATATCAAACTCAACTCCCCAGAAGGAGTCTGTCCCATCACCACATAGCTGGACCCCACAGCATCTCCCCCTCATTGCCTTACCAGCACAGTCCTATCCTGTGTACTCCATCCACCACCCCCCACTAGAAGCCCTTATACTGTAGCTGTCGGCTTCCAGTCAGACCCACCAGAGATAGCAAATCTCCTGAGAACCCCAAGGGGAGAACCTCATCTCCCACACCTTCTGCAGCAGTGGCACCCAACCTCCCCACTGCAGTTCAACAGCCCTTTTCAACCACCAAGCTTGCAGGCAGTGCAGCCACCTAGGGAAATCCACAAGACCTAGTCCTCCCCTAACTACTGGTGTTGCAAGAGTATCCCAACTGATCTGGGACCTCCTCTCTGCCCAAATCTAATCTCTAGCCAGTTTTGTCAGTCTCTTCACCACCCAAGCTGGGAAGTCTAAATGATAGGCCACATACCATAGCTTGGAGAACCAGTAGATATTCAGGATCGATACCCTCTCTGCCAGAGAGATATGGCGACCCCCCCAACCTCTAAGAGCCTCTCCCCAAATAGCCACTCTCCTCTCTCACCACACTTGTGGCAGAACAGATCCATATATAGAAAGGAAGATGCCCAAATACTACACCACCTCTCCAGTGGGGATAATTGTTCCAATGACATCTCCTCTCACCAGCCTATTCTCTAACACCATTATCTCATACTTATGCCAGTTGAGTTTCACCCCAGAGTGTGCCTTATACCATTTCACTGTCTCCTTGAGCACCTTAATATCCACTACTAATCCAAGGCCAACAACCATGTTATCTGCAAAGGCCCCCCATCTTCTACACCACACTATATATAGAGAGCTCTGCTACCCTCTGACATATCCTATTCATCAAAGGTTCTAATGAAAGGGTATAAAGGATAGGAGATAGTGGGTCTCCCTGAGGAACTCCTCTTTCCAAAGGAAATGCCAAACTCCAGTGACCATTACACATCAGCACTGCCCTACTGCCCTCCAACAAATTCAATAAGAAGCCCAAAACCTTGGAAGAACACCAATTCTATCCAGCACCTTGCCTAGCCATACCCACCAAACATGGTTATAGGCCTTCTCCTGGTCCAAAAAGACCAGTCTACCATCCAGTCCACAAGCCTGGGCCCCCTCAATGATGCCGTGCACCCAGGCCATCCCATCCCTGATAAGCCTACCTCCTACAAAGCCTCGCTGCTCCTCACCTAGAACCTGTTGGGCAATCTTCTGTAGCCTCACAACAATCACCTTAGTCACCAACTTCCTGTCTATATCCAGAAGCATGATCGGCCTCCAGTTCTTCTAGTCCTTTCTCCTCCCCTTATCTTTGTACAATAAGGCCACCAGCCCTAAGTCCTACTCACCAACCCACTTGCCATTCAAAAGAACATGGTCACAGAAGGCAGCCATCTCTCCTAACACTCCAGGAACCTTCACCATCTTCTTCTAGAAGTCCCAAGGTAACCCATCCTCTCCTGGCACTGTCCCTAGCTTAGTTGCTGCAAGGACTCTCTAGATCTCCTCCTCTTGGATCAGTAAGATCAAATCACCTAGTTCTTCTACTTGCAGCAGCTCCCACTCCTCCAGTGTATCTTCAATTGCCTCCTCATCAGCCCCCCCTTCCTTCTTACTCCACAAACCCCTCCATTTCTCCTTCAGTATACCCAAGATCTGCTGTATACCATACACCATATCTCCCTCAGCATCCAAGACTCCATCCCATTGGTGGCATACCCTCTTAGCTTAGAGGAGCCTTGACAGGTACCTAGTGGGCCATTCTCCCTCCTCAAGCCCCTGCCACCATAGTCTGGCAGCTATTCCTTTCATACATATCTCCTCCTCTGCTTGCAATATTTGTTGCAGCTCCATTACCTCCAATTTCACCCACTCCAACCTCCAATCCTTCACCTCTTCAGAATGAAGCAACTTGGCCCACTCTATCTGCAATCTAATTAACCTATTAGAAGTACACCATACTCGCTTCCTTCTCTGTCTCCCAGCCTCCCTATCAGCTCCTCTCCAATAAATCCTTGCAGCCTCCTTCAACCTCATCCACCAGATATCTACAGAAGATCCCTCATATATCCAGATAGTAATCTTCACTTGGACATCCTCTACCCATGGATCCCACAACCCCTTCTCGGCTAGCAGGGAGGAGTTAAGGTGCCAATGTCTGGGTCCATCTCCACTCCCCCCAAACTGCCCCTACCCCAATAGCCCCCAGTGATCAGACCAAGGGCACCACTCCATCTCTAGAGTCCTCCAAATATCAGCACCCCAACATTTGGCCATCAGAATCCAGTCAATCCTAGTACCCAGTCTATTTACCCAGTATGTATAGACCCTTCTGTCACCCTACTGTATTCTGCCCATATCCCCTAAGGAGCTAAGGTTCTCCACCTCCTCCCACTTATCCAGTCCACCACTCCTCCCATCTGTACTCCTTCCTTCATCTGTTCTATCCAGCTGTGGATCCCGCACCATATTAAAGTCACCTCTCAGAACATTGACCCCTTCCTCCAAGAAGACACCCTCCTCCAACAGATCCCTAATTCACTCAATCTGCTCACTCCTAATCACAGAGCAGTAGCAGGAGCCAACCCTCACCGATTCTCACCCAGGTCAGTGCCATTCTCCCCAGACCAAATGGTCTCCCCCAGCTCTGAATTCTATCCAAGTCCCCTCTACCCTTCCTCACCAGAATTACCACCTTGCCATTCCAAGCAGTAGCCCCTCCCCATTCTCTAGTCCACTCCATCTGATCTTCCTCATCCTTATACCATACATCCTGTAGTAAGAAGAGATCAGCCTCCAATCTCTTAAGCCATGTAAAAAGTTTCTATGCCACCCCGATCTCCATAACCCATTTACATTTAGATAAAAAATGCTAGTTATACTGTTCATAAGGAATAATATTGGTTATCAATTGTGCCCTCTACAAATCCACATTCAGCTCCTCCTATACCAAGTCCAAGTCATGTTCTGCAGCCAGTGCCTTCTCTTCAGTCACCTGTGCTTCCAATCTAGCCAGAAGTTTCACCATCACCCCATCTTCCATTTCTCAATGTCCTTCTGGTATTCCAGGCATACCTCCTGCCAGAGTTGCAACCCATGATGCTCTGCCCAACAATAGGCAGCCTGCTCACCAGCAATGGTTGCCAACTCAGCCTCCCTCACCTCATCCACCACATATCCCTCCTCCTCCTTGAAAATCACAAGTATCTCTGCCTTCAATGCCTCCACCACTCCATCTCCATGCAGAATCCATGCCCAATGCTCCTCCGGCATCACACACAGGTCAACTCCTCCCAACTCCTCAGCTGCAAGGTTATCCATCACTTTGCTCATCCACAGTAGCTCCTTCCCTCCAGGAGTCCCTGGCCACCCTGTATCCAGCATCATAGTATCAACTCCATACTGGCAGCCTCATCCCACTCTTCCTCTGGGACATCCACCAGCTCGTCCTCACCAACTGCCACTATCTGGCCCCCTTTTGCCATATCTAGGACCCTAAAGTGAACTTGCTGGGCCCCCTGCATCAGCACATCCTCTGCTTCCCCTCTCTTCCCAACTAGGCCCCTCCTGATAAGTGAGGGGGGAGTGTTATCCAAATTCTCCTCCCAAACTTCAAATGTACCATCAGCATAGGGATCCTTACCCAGCACCTTCCCAGCCCCTTCCTTGTTCACCTTCACCTCCTCTCCTCCTTTGCTAGCTCAGATGCTGACTTCGACACCTCCAGCCTCCTCAGTCCCAACTAACTTCTTCTTTGCTCCTCCTTTCATACTTGCCAAAAGCTCCCTCTACCTCTTGTGCCCCTGGGCCCACTCCCACTATCTCCTGTCAGTACAGATACATTTCCCATCTACAACCTCCAGATGCATTGACTCTTCATACAGCTTCCAGGCATTCGCCCTCCTCTCCACAGTACCACTCAACTCCTTCAGAGCCTCTAACAAGTCCTCCTCCTCCTTTTCACTTCCTTTTACCCTCAACACCTTACAGACAAAAGCCCCCCACATCAGTACCAAGGGCCAGTCACTCATCTTCTCTGTGGCCTCTTTCCCCGCCAGCTGAATCCTGACATTGATATTGCCCATCTAGAATGTCATCCCCTCCCACATCTGGAAGCCAATGTCTACTATATCACTATACTCTGCCATCACCTCCTCCACCCTCCTCTTAGTCTCCTTCTTTGTCACCATAGGCACCCCCCTCACTAGGGGCTGTACTACCCTGGGATCCTACCTCAAGCACTACACCATGGAGACCACTACTTCCCCAACCATCACTCCAGTATTCAGGGCCTTGTCCAGTGGACCTGCCTCCTCAAAGCCCACCTCAATCCCCTCCAGACTCTTTAGGAACTTCACCAAGACTGCCCCAGCCACCTGCTTTGAAATAAGCCCCAGAACCATTCTTGCTATCACTACTAAGCCCTGAAAGCACAAGGTAGCCGCAAACTCTGAGATTGACTTCTTGAGCAATGGGGCCACTGCTAGCCCTGTTACACTATTTGCCAGGTCTCCCTTCCGCATTGGGAGCCCCTGCCCCACCTGGCCATCAGCTGTCACATCTTTTTTTTTTCCTGATTCCCCATCACACTCCCATCAACAGTCACACCCCCAGCCACAGCCCCTCTAGCCCCTATGCTCACATCTCCTATCTGAGGGCCACTCACCCTCCTGATGCTAGCCTTGCCCTTTCTCTCAGCAGCACCAGCCCTGGTTCCAGCAGGCCATCCACTCACCTTTACCTTGTCAGCAAAGCTGAAGGGACCAGGTCTTCCCTCAGATCCATCTGACACTGGTCCTTCTCTAGAGCCTTTGCCACCCTTTGACCCTCCAAAAGCCCCTATCCCCAATCTATAACTTCTCCCCACATGCTGCAGCTGAAAGCTCCAGGTCCACCTGACCCAGCATGCCCATCAGAACTCTTGCTCAATGATATTTTAATAGTATCTTTTCTCCAAATTATGTTGAAAACCATTGCTTGAAGTTCGTGTAACATGAATTGTATGCAGTAGAGTGTGCAATCAACAACTGAGTATCTATAGGAATGCTCACCAACAACTAGAACAATACTCTCCAACAGTTGTTTACCACATCAGCAGCACAAGTGGAAATAGTAGCTATATTCTTTACTAGAACAGCAGCTGAATTCTGGCAAACCTTGAAACAGTATCCAGTAATCTGGAAAGACTACTCTCAAGTCAATAGACAAGTATCTACTAACAATAGATCAGGTTGGGATGACTATGAAGCAGGCCCAGGACTCAAGGCCCTGCTATTGACCAAATTCCAAAATATGGCCTACATATAAGAAACTTGGAACAAACTGTCTCAGATGAAGTTCCACACAAATGACAAGGAGGATCTAGAGACCTTTGTCACTAAAATAGATGCCTACCTCAAAACTGTTGGACTTACCTACTAGGAAACCAATTGGGTCATCAATGGTACTAAAGCTAACTATCTCTTTGCAGCCCTATCAGACTGGCTCATCCAGAAGATCAAGAAACAAGGTCTTCCCCAAGGATGTCCCCACTATTCATAGTACTTTGCTCAAGTACAAAGAAGAGCCTGTGAAATCCTTGCTATACAAGCCCCATAAAATCAAGAACACAAGAAGGATAACCAAGATAGGAGGAATCCCACTAGAAGAAATGATCAAAGGAACCAGCAAAACTCCAGAGGACTAAGACCTCCCACTGAGGATGAAAAGAAGCAGCTCTACAAAAAGGGATTGTGCTTCATCTGTAAGAAGACAGAATACATCTCATTCAAATGCTCTGAGAAGAGAAACAGATCAGGCAAACCCAGTAACTAGAACATTACTATTATTAGAGAAGGTCCATAAAAGAAGAACTCCAAGAATGTCATCAAAGTATAGAAAATATGATACAAGACTACCATCTCCACTAAGGCCCACCCCACTGATGCTAGATATATTCTCTACAGTAGCCAAGACCTCACTATTTCACTAAGTACCAATACTATAGTGTAAACAGGGATTGTAATGCAAGCTCCCAAAGGTACATACATCTGCCTTACTAAGTGAAGCAACCTAGTCAAAGAGTTCAACATTGGGCTAAAAGGAGGAGTAGTTGACCAAGGATTTACTGGTAAAATCTGTGTCATCTTGTGAAATTTTGGAGATATATCATTTGAAGTCAAAGTGGGCCAAAGGATTGCCCAAGCAATTATTGAAGAAATCCATCAAGATCTCACCATTGAGGAAGTCCCCAAGCTCTCCCAGACTGACTGTAGTAAGAAAGGGTTTGGATCAACCAACAAACCTCCCAGTTAAAAGGTCACCACTATGAAGAAAGATAATGAAAACTAGTATAAGAGAATTGCAGATGGTTATATATCATATGAACAATGCCTTCATTCTATCCAAATATACTGCATGCAATATGTTAGTGAATGCTATGTATGCCTCTTCAAGGTTTTCAAAATTAACTCTGAAAGAAACCAAGCCCAACAGACTGAGGAACTCAAACAAGACCACCCTCCTTGTAAAGGATGGGAAGAAACTGACTTTGAGGAGACTAATAGCAATTAGGACAATAATGAGGATAAAGAGCTCAATACCATCAAAAAGGAGGATAGTTGTATCAAGTTTACAGACCAAGTCTACAGACAAGATGTCAATATCTTGCTTGATAGTAGTGCTACTGGAAACTTATTAGCACCAAGACTGCCAAGAGGATTGGAGCCCAAAGCAGACCAGCCACTGAGAAAAGGAGTATTACCTTTGGTGATGATAAGACTGCACCACTGACCAAGGTCTGCAAGGACCTCTTACTCAAGATTGGTAAATATTAAGAGAAGTTGGACTTCAGTATTGTAGATCTCCCAGGATAAGATATTATCCTAAGAAAAGCCTAGCTGACTCAGCACAACCCAGATATCAACTGGAGGACCAATAAGGTTAATCTGACCCATGAAGAAAGAAAGTCACCCTGACACTCCAGGAAGGTACCAACCATCAAGAAATTAAAATCATCTCTGCTATCCAAATGAAGAGACTCTCCCAAAAAAAGGAAAACACCTACTTCATTTACACTGTATAAGAAGTTACTAAAGCTACAAGTAGCTCTATCTCAACAGAGGCTCAAGAACTGTTTGAGGAATTCCAAGATATATTCCAGAACCCTCAAGGACTTTCACCCAAGTGCCAAATCCAATATAGAATTGATCTCATTCTAGAATCTGAACCCCCATACAAGAGTATCTATCAACTGGCCAACCTGAACTCAAGACTCTCAAGGATGAGTTGACCAAACTACTGGCTCAAGGATATATTGAACCCAGCTGCTCTCCATTTGGAGCCTCCATTCTATTTGTCAAGAAGGAGGATAGCTCTCTACAAATGTGTATTAACTATAGAGCTCTCAACAAAATCACCATCAAGAACTGGTGTGCCTTGCCTAAGATTGATAAATTGTTACACCAAATCTTCAAGGCCAAGACTTTCTCTCTGCTAGACTTATGAAATGGCTACCACCAGATTCTCATTGATGAGAAGAATATTGAAAAGACAGTCTTCTGAATATGGTTTAGACACTATCAGTTCTGAGTCATGCCTTTTGGTTTGACCAATGCATCAGCAACATTCTAGTATCTGATGAATGATATCTTTGGACTACTCCTCAACATCTGTGTCCTTGTATATATTGATGATATACTAATCTACAGCAAAACAGTAGAGTTATACTACACCCACCTCAGACAGATACTGACCCTTCTGTAAGAATACCAGCTCTATGCCAAAATGAGCAAGTGTAAGTTCTATCAAGACCAGATTGAGTACCTAGGATATATCATCTCTGCTAAAGATATCAATGTAGACCCCCAAAAGGTATCAGCCCTCAAGGATATTCCTATCCCTACTACCCTTAAGCTACTTCAGTACTTTCTGAGTATTGCTGATTACTACCAAAGGTTTATTCAAAGATACTTTGCTATTGCAGCCCCACTGACCAGCCTGGCCCACAAAGGAGTAAACATCAAGACTGAATGGACCCCTGAATACACTCAGGCTATAGACCATCTCAAGAGACTCCTTACTGAGGCCCCAGTACTAATTGCACCTGACCCTACTAGGCCATTCACTCTGACCACAGATGTCTCTGATATTGTCATTGGGGTAGTACTCAGCCAAGAAGATAACCCAGTGGTCTACCTTTCCCAAAAGCTCAAGCCAGCTGAGATCTGGTATATTATCCATAAGAAGAAACTCCTGGTCATTGTCACCACACTTCAGGAATAGTGCCATTTCCTCATAGGACAACTATTTGTGGCCTACACTGATCACTATGCTCTGTAATATATCTATACACAGCCCATGCTGACCCACAGACAAGCCTGCTGGATGGAAATCATTACTAACTTTGATATAGAAATCAAGTATATCTCAGGCAAAACCAACTGTGTAACTGATGGTTTCTCCAGGTATATAGAAGATGAACTTATCTTCATAGTCAAGACAATTGGAGACCTACCCAGATGATCAAGAATGGCTACCAGCAAGACAGCCCCCTGATGAAATTCCTTCAATTCTACCAAGATCTAGAGCCCAAGGTCCCAGAACTCATAAGGCAAATGTCTAAGAGATTTACTTACCATGATGGACTTATCTATAGGGATCATGACAGAGTAGTTATACCCAACAATGATACTCTGCGGCTCAAGATTATGCAGAAACTCTATGATACTCCTGTAGCAGGACACTTTGGTTTTGAGAAGACCTACAATCTCCTCTCAAGAGAGTTCTACTGACTAAAGATAACCAAGAACATCAAAGACTTTGTGGCCTTATGCAAGATATGCCAAAGGTTCAAGAGTGGTAACAAGCTACCAGTAGGACTTCTACAACCTCTGTCAATCCCAAGTCATAACTGGGATCAGATTGCAATAGACTTTATTGTTCAGCTCCCCAAGACCAAGGCAGGATGGGATGCCATTGTGGTATTCATAGACTACTTAAGTAAATAAGCCCATTTTGCACCCACTAAGACTACTGCTACAGCACCAGAGATTGCTAAGATTTTCCTCAACCAAGTATTCAGGCTACATAGTATACCTAGCACCATAGTATCTGACCAAGATGCCAAGTTCACAAGCAACTTCTGGAAGGCATTCTTCTCTCTCCATAGAACTAAGCTGATGTTCTCTACTACCTACCACCCTCAGACTGATGGTCAAACTGAGTGAACCAATAGGACTCTCAAGCAGATACTTAGTATCTTCTACTATTATAAGCAGAATGATTAGGACAAGTACCTAGTCTATGCTGAGTTTGTCTACAACAATAGCCAGCAAACCTCTATGAAGAAGACTCTATTCTTCCTAAACCACAGTCAACACCCAAGGACCCTAAGTACTACTGTGAAATCAGCTGTCCCAGTAGTCCAAGATCTGGCCGAAACCATTTCTAATCTTACCCAAATGACAAAAGATGCTCTCATGGAAGTACAAGACTACCAGACCAAGTATATAAACTTGAAGCAAAGAGAAGTCTCCTATAACATTGGTGATATAGTCATACTTAGAACTGACCACCTCTACCCAGACACCCAGGCATAACAATCAGCCAAGAAACTCTGTACTAGAAGAATTAGACTATTCTAGATTGTAGAAAAAGTCAGCGAAATCAACTACAAGTTGTAACTTCCTCACAATATCTGAGTACACCTAGTATTCCATATCAGCCAATTAGTGGACTACCATGAGAACCCATTCTCTGAGCATATAGTTCCACCACTACCCTCAATTAGAATTAATAATTATAAGAAATTCAAAATTGAGGAAATACTTAACCACAAGATCTACAAATATCCCAAAACAGTCAAGCGAGTTTTCCTCATCAAGTAGAAGAGTTACCCCACCTATGATACTATCTGAGAAAAGAAAGAAACTCTGGAGAATGTATATGAAGCCCTCCAGAACTATATGGAAACACTCACTCTCCAACAAAAGAAGGAACTGCAGCTCTAAAGAATCAGAGTACCTAGTAAACAAGATACTACATATTTTATCCAAAACATATAATACTGAACATTGCAGGAAAAGAAATACTATACAATTAACAAGAAGACACTCAGGTGGAGGACAATCTAGCATAGTACAGCAAAATGCATTTGAACAACTCCATTTCATGCCATCTGTATCATCTCTGCTGGATGATGATGGATGCTTCATATGGAACTTAGGAAAGCTGACAATGTCAAAACCAATCTAAGCCTATCCACATGACAGATATTGTTACTAGGAATTACCTCAGATTATAAGAAATACTATTTCTGAGAGATTTGAACTCTCAGCTATGACAATGGGAGTTCTCACCCTAGACAAAGATGGCTAGTCCTTACAAATACACCAACCAGACAAAAAAAAAAAGGACAAAGATCTGTTAACTCTGTGTAACCACAACTGTAAGGAGTGATATCTTTAAAATCAGGTTTTTTTTTTCTCATGTGACCAGTACATACCCTGCTTACAGCAATAGGTCATATATTTTGCTGGAAAGTATGATCAAAAGAAGGTCACACCAGATAGGTAAATAAGTATAAATACTAAAGATAAAAATACTCTGCAACTCTTATCTCCCTCTCATCACAAAGAAAAGATAAGACAAGAATACCTACTACCTACTGCCATACTGCCCACCATAGTCAGCCCCTCTCAAGCCAGATTGATCACCTCTTTGAACACATCCAGGTTGCTATCCAAGGAAGGAACTGCTGCTCTGAGGCTCTTAACTTCTCCAGCCCAGACCTAGGACAGTATGTCCTTGACTGCTGTGAACTTATCAAAAGGGCCTACCTTGCCACCAGCTGTCTAGAGATCTGGCATAAATATGAAATTGGCTACTAGCTTCTATAACATACAAATGGCCTACCTACTGACCAGGTCTTGGACTGGACCCATCTGGACAGACATGAGCAAAGACTTGCCAAGAAGGTCTATCAAATCATATATCATGCATTCTTTGTAATTTCCAATCTCAATTATATATAACTGAAGGATTTCCAGAACCTCTTCTTTTCCAAGGTTAATGAGCTAGAGATCATGGTAGCCCAGAAAGCCAACTCCTGGATTGCCCTCAAGTCTACTGACATCGAGCCCCACTGAAGCCCCCTCCTGAATAATAACCCAGACCAATGACTATAAGGCCTCTCTAACCTCTTAAAAGGTCCACCTATCTGAATAAATATTCTCAGGTATGAGGATCAAGAATCCTACTTGGATGGCCCCAACTGCATCAGATGGAGAACTCCTACACCAGTGCCTATATTAATATAAGAACCATTTGCAGACCTCATTGACTTCTCTATCCTGGACAGCAAGCCATCAGTAATTACCTCCCCTGTTACTGAAGAAGATGGCAATAATACTGAGAAAGACTCTCCACCTTTCTCTCTCCTGGTTCTCAATTTCCGAATCAATGAGGACATTGATTTCTAAGGAGGGAAGGATGTAATAGAATGAGCGAACAGATTAGATGTGACAAGTGATCATGTGACCAGGCAATGATGTCATTATATAATTGAGTGTAATATATAATATTATAAATGACAAATATAACAAACAATACAAACAACATGAATAAACAATATTCAGCTTATCCCCAGTAATCGGTACCACAGTATGATACTATAGCAATTGATACTACAGTAATTGGTACTATAGTAACCAGTGCTGCAGCAACACTGATCATTGCCTAGCAATAGATATTGTGATTATAAACCTCACCATAGTTATCAAATTATAGTTAGTCAGAAATTATGAACCAACTTATATAAATACTCTCCCAGTTTCTATCCAAAATAAAGCAGTTTTATTTCAGTCCTTGATATAAGAATCAAGTCTCTCCCCTATACACCCACATTCCCCTGAGTCTTAGTAATGACACCTAAATGACTCTAGTATTTCTGACTAAACTCTAGAAGCCTAGCTAACTTCTGCCAGAACTGAGACTAGTATATAAATCTCCAAAGACTTAAGTAAACCCATTGAATCTGAATTCTAAGGTGAATTCAGTCTGCACACAGCAAAGAACAAGACTCTTGAAAGATAGGGCAAAAGAGAAAGACCTTTGAAAGATAAGGTACTACTACTACAACTACTTTCAAGTGAGTACTTTCTCAAACTGAAGGCTTCTTGGTATATATTATATACTAAGTCTCTAAGTAATAGTCTTACTTCCTTAATTATCTAAAGAATAAGAGAGGGGTAGAAGTGAGAGTTATTACACAGGCATTCTTGTCTTGTTTTTTCCTTGTAGAGAGGGAGAGAGGTAGGGGTTGTGGTATATTCTTATCTTGGATATTTATTCTTATTCACCTATCTGATGTGACCATAATTTGATCACACTTTTTAGCAGAATATATGACCTATTACTGTAAGTGGAGCATGTGCTAGTCACCTGAGAAAATCCTAATTTTAAAGATATTGCTACTTGCAGTTGTGGTTATATAGGGTTGACAGATCTTGGTTCTCTTTTTTTTTGTCTGGTTGGTGCATTTGTGAGGACTGGCCATCCTTATCTAGGGTGAGAGCTCTTATTGTTACAGCTGGGGGTTCAAACCTCTTAAAAATAGTATTTCTTATAATCCAAGGCAATTTCTAGTAATAATATCTATCATGTAGATGGGCTTAGATTGGTTTTGACATCATTGGCTTTTCTAAGTTTCATATAAAGCATCTATCATCATCTAGCAGAGATGATATAGATGGTGTGAAAAGGAATTATTCAAATGTGTTTTACTATATCATACTGGGTTGTTTCTTGCTTGAGTATCTTCTTATTAGTTAGTTATAGTGTCTCTTTTTCTGCAATATTCAGTATTATATATTCCAGGTAAATATATGATGTCTTCTTTCTTTGCTATATGCTCTAAACTTTTTTTAGAACTGTAGTTCCTTCCTTTGCTGGGGAGTGAGTATTTCCATATAGTTCTGGAGGGCTTCATATATATTCTTCAGAGCTTTTTCTTTTTCTCAGATAGTATCATGGGTGGGGTAACCTTTCCACTTAATGAGGAAAAACTGCTTGACTGTTTTGAGATATTTGTGGACCTTGTGATTAAGTACTTCCTCAATTTTGAATTTCTCATAATCATTGATCCTAATTGGAGGTAGTGGTAGAACTGTATACTTAGGAAAGGAGTTCTTATAGTAGTCCACCAGTTGGCTGATATAGAATACTGAGTGTACTCAAATATTATAGGAGAGTTGTAACTTGTAGTTGACTTCAGTGACTTTTTCCACAATCTTATATGGTTCAATTCTTCTAGCACAGAGTTTCTTAGCTAGTTGTTGTATCAGAGTGTCTGGGTGGAGATGGTCTATTCTAAGTATGACTCTGTTATCAATATTATAGGAGACTTCTCTTTACTTCAAGTTTGCATATTTGGTCTAGTAGTTCTGTGCTTCTATGAGAGCATCTCTTGTCATTCAGGTAAGATCAGAAATAGTCTCTGCCAAATCTTGGGCTGCTGGAACTGCTGATTTTGCAGTAGTGCTTGGGGTCCTTGGGTATTGACCATAGTTTAGAAAGAATGGAGCCTTCTTTATATAGGTTTGCTGGCTATTGATAGGCAAACTTGGTATGGACTAGATACTTGTTCCAATCATTCTGCTTGTAGCAGCAGAGGATACTAAGTATCTGCTTGAGAGTTCTATTAGTTTGCTCAGTCTGACCATCAGTCTGGGGGTGGTAGGCAGTGAAGAACTTCAGCTTGATTCCATGGAGGAAGAAGAATGTCTTCCAGAAGTTGCTTGTAAACTTCATATCTCAGTCAGATACAATGGTGCTTGATATGTCATATAATCTGAATACTTAGTTGAGAAAGATCTCAGCAATCTCTAGTGCTGTAGCAGTGGTCTTGATGGGTGCAAAATGGGTTTGTTTGCTTAGATATTTACAAATACTATAATAGCATCCTATCCTGCTTTAGTCTTAGAGAGCTGGACAATGAAGTTTATTACAATCTGATCCCAATTGTGACTTGAGATAGGTAGGAGTTGCAGAAGTCCTGCTGGTAGCTTGTTATCACTTTTGAACCTTTGGTATATCTCACATGAGACCATAAAGTTTTTGATATCCTTGGTCATCTTTGACCAGTAGAACTCTCTTGAGAGGAGATTATAGGTCTTTTCAAATCCAAAATATCCTGCCATAGGAGTGTTATGGAGTTCCTGCATGATCTTGAGCTGTAGAGAATTATTATTAGGTACAATCACTCTATTATAGTCTCTATAGATAAGTCTATAACAGCAAGTAAACCTTTTGGACATTTGCCTAATAGGTTCTGAAACCTTAGTCTCTGGCTCTTAGCAGAATTGAAGATATTTCACCAGAGGTCTGTCTTGTTGGTAGCCATTCTTGATCATCTGGATAAGGTCTCTAATTACCTTGACCATGAAGATAAGTTCATCTTCTATATACCTAGAGAAACCATCAGCCATATGGTTGGTTTTGCCTGAGATATACTTGATTTTCATATCAAAGTTGGCAATGATTTCTATCTAGCAGGCTTGTCTGTAGATCAGTATGGGCTATATATAGATATATCACAGAGTATAGTGATCAGTATAGGTTATAAATGGTTATCCTAGAAGAAAATGGTACTATTCCTGGAGTGCAGTGACAATGGCCAGGAGTTCCTTCTCATAAGTAGTATACCAGGTCTCAACTGGCTTAAGCTTTTGGGAAAGGTAGGCCACTGGGTGATCCTTCTTGCTGAGTACTTCTCCAATAGCAATATCAGAGGTATCTATAGTCAGAGTAAATGGCCTAGTAGGGTCAGATGCAATTAGCACTGGGGCCTCAGTAAGGAGTCTCTTGAGATAGTCTATAGCCTGAGTATACTCAGGGGTCTATTCAGTCTTAATATTCACTCCTTTGCAGGCTAGGCTGGTCAGTGGGGCTGCAATAGTAAAGTATCCTTGGATGAACCTTCAGTAGTAATGTAATAGTTCTAGTTTCTTTAAGAGGAAGCAGCTAAATCTGGAAGTTCTAGTTGGCCTAAAGTAGCTCAAAAAGATACTTAAAGGTTCAAGTATTCTTGAAGGATTTCTAAGAGAAAATATTCTGAGCTTTATTCAGGTAGAGAACAAGGATATTTATACAAGATCTGGTAGAAAGATCTGGAAGAATCTTGAAAAGAAAGAGAAATGCTAAGAAATAGGTTCTTGACAAAGCTGACTAATAGTATTCTACAATGCTCTAAAAGGTTCCATGACTAGCTAAGATAAGATACTTGGTGCCAAAAAAAGACAAGAATATTCTAGTAGTGTCTGGGTACTGAGAAAAGGTTTCTAAGTAAGTAGAAGGTGACAGAACATAGTAGAATGTTCAAGAAATGATAGAAAAGACTGACTAAAAGACATGAAAATATACTAAGACTAAATATGATTGTGAAATTGTTACATCCCTCTCTCCTTAAGAACCAATATCCTTGTTGAGTTTTTAGGTAATACAAGACTAGATATACTTAATCAAAATTTCTCAAACTTGTATTGGTGCATTAGTAGGGATTAGCCATTCTCATATAGAGCAGAGGACCTATTATCAGACTAATCAACTGGGAGAGGTTTGAATCTAGCTAGTAGCTTCATTTTGGTAGACTTCTTATTCATTAAATATTCTACTAGTTCTGGGGTCCCAAAGTAAACTTCTGATATATAAGGCACTGGTTATTGCTATAGATTATCAACAATCTAAGGAAGTCACTATAGAGATTGGGCAATGTATTTTATCTTAAAGTCTTGAACTAGACTTGAGGTTGACCAGTAGTTTCCAGGTAGCATCATATTCAGGATAACCCATCTACTTGACTAGGTATTTAGGATGGCAGTAGCACATTTATTTGTCAAGAATTTTCTTAACTTCATACTTGATATAGTCTTCAATAATCACAGGGGCAGATGGCTTGGGAATTTGACCAGAGTAGGGTGGTAACTGGTTTCAGGTCTTGAAGTGTGACACATGAAAGACTAAATGTACTCTCATGGTTTCAGATAGCTTGAGGTAGTAGGAGGATGCAGAGACTTGTTCAGTAATTTTAAAAGGTCCAATATATTTGGGTTGGAACTTGTTTGAAGGGTGGTTGACTTGAGATTATATCTTAAGGTTCTCAGTAGATAGTAGGACTTGATCTCCAACAGTATAAGTGACATTGCAGTGTTTCTTATTGGCATATTTGGCTTGATACTATTGAGCCTTCTGAAGATTCATGGTAGCAATCTGAGTAGTTCATCCATTTTGTCTATAAGGCTCTTGGCAGTAGAGACTTATATTTGACTGCTTTCTTGAAAGAGAATAGACTTGCAGGGGTCTTAGGGTCTTGACCATAGAGTAATCAGAAAGGGGGAAGACCAGTAGATAATTGGATAGTATTATTATATACAAACTCAGTATAAGTCAAGTAGTGGTCCCAATTATCTTGCTCATAAGAAATATAGTTTCTAAGCATTTGTTCTAGAGTTTTTTTTTTTTTTTTTTTT